>JAOPHQ010006615.1:7500-86630 GCA_030340625.1 Merluccius polli
TTCACTTCCTGCCCAGTCGATCTGCTCTGTTGAAATTGACCCGTTTCAGCAACGGCTCGCGTCAAAAATAGAAGTGCTACGGAATGATAGCGCTGCGGCGCTGCTGGGACGCTGCTGAGACGTTCCGCAGCGCGCCCGGTGGGAATGCTTTCATTGATTAGAGTGGCAGCGATCAGCAGCGGTGACCGCGGCGCAGCCGTTCCGCGGCGCTACGTCCCCGGTGGACTTTCACCATGGCCCACATTGCCCGTAAATACTTGGGGACTCCTGCCACAACTGTCGCATGCGAGATACTTTTTTCTTTAGCAGGCCATATTGTGCAGAAGAGGAGATCTAGTTTGTCACCAGAAAATGTGAACAAGCTGGTCTGCCTGAGTGACTGGTGGAAGAAGGAGAAATAGAGCTTGGACTGATTGACACAAAGCTACTGACTGTAAACAGTTCATCATGACCTCTTATGTAGGCCTACAGTTCAAAATGCATGTTTAACTGAATAAACAGTTAGTAAACACTAAGGGTGACCCCGAATATTCGACTATTCGATGATTCGATCGGAGGAGTCTGATTCGACTGCCAATCTCATAGTCGAATCGTCGGCAAAACACAGGATCATTCCATTCGGGCTATAGGCGGTGCTGAATGTCTGATTTTACATATAGTTTATTTCTCCCAATAAATCATATAGCCTATTTTTGTATCAAGTGCAAAACACTGCCAACGCAGCGCCGCGGCGCGTCTATGACACAAGTGCCGCCCCTAGCACACATAGGAAGCATCGCGCTGCGGCGCGTCGACAGGAATATATCGGTAGTCGTCTCCGGAGCAGAAGGAAAACTGAAGAAAAGAAAAAAGCGCCTTTTCGGCGGCACTTGACGCGCGGCGACGCCGTGAAATAGGACAGTGGCGTGAAAAGTAGCGGGGCGGCGCATCGGGGGGGGACCCCCCCCCCCCCCCCCCCCGGTCCGGGGTGTGTAAATTTCATTTCAATTGCTAGCGACGTCCATGTGGCAATGAGCAAAATAAAAGGAAACATGATTCGACGATCAGTCGAATAGGCAAGACTTGACGAATCAGATTCGACTATGTAAATTCTTAGTCGGGGACACCCCTAGTAAACACAAGTACATCTTATTAAACATTATTTATTTTCATCACCAATTATCATAGTAGAACAGCTTTCTCAAGCAGTTTGTGATGCATTTTGGAAACAGGAGATGAGCCCCTGGTCTAATGCGCCACCTGGCTTAAGAAACCTGTTCTCAAACTCTTACTTTTAGTCATTATTTAGGTAGCACACACATATTGTGAATGCCTTCGGCAGAATTCAAATGAGCCATTTTAATCTAGATTAATACCAAGATTACAGTGAGATTAATCTAGATTAAAGAAATTAATCTAATATATATATATATATATATATATATATATATATATATATATATATATATATATATATATATATATATATATATATTTGTTTTTGTCTGTTTGTCCTCTCTGTTTCATTCTTTGTGAAGCACATGTTTTAAAACAGTGCTATTTGAATAAAGGTTGCTATTATTATTATTATTATTATTATTATTTTTATTTTTATTATTGTTATTTTTATTATTATTATTATTATTATTATTATTATTATTATTATTATAAGAACTACAGTTACGAGATCGACATTAATATTAATATTAATTAATTGTATTTATATAGCGCTTTTCAAGATACTCTAAGCGCTACATAGTGTGTGTGTATGGGGGGATATGACACCTTATCCACTACCAGACATTAGCACCTTCGAAGCCAGTCCAGGCATGTAACAGTGACTCAAACATAATTGACCTCCTTTTAAATCAACTCTGTTTCTCTCCCAGGGTGCACATGGCAGGAAGGGAGCGAAGGGGGATACGCTGGAGGTCAGCGTGTACATGGAGCGATTCAGGGTGAGCTGCTAACCAAACAGCCCCACTAACATACCCCTGAAGTGACCTCCACTATCAGGATGTACTGTGGCCATGCCATGATGGTGATTCCGTATATAACTGTCTGCCTTTTCCATAGGGAGATCAAGGTCATCCAGGGATTCCTGGAACATATGTGAGTTTACGCACACGTCTATTGTATTCACTCAAAATTTGTAGGAAAATACATACAATTACAAAATGAATCAAAAGCTCATGAACGTATTGCTTGTCAATATCTGTCTCTCTTGCTTCCCCCAATTGAACAGCTGTATATGTTTTCTATATTATCGATCTCCATATATTCGCCATACATATTCCATTCTCTATATTCCTCAAATCATGCAGTCTGTTTGTCTCTGCAAGTTTCTCACTTGACTTTAACGTTCTACAGGGCCAACAAGGTGCTGCTGGATGGCCAGGCTACAGAGGTCTTACTGGACCCAAGGTGTGTGTGTGTGTGTGTGTGTGTGTGTGTGTGTGTGTGTGTGTGTGTGTGTGTGTGTGTGTGTGTGTGTGTGTGTGTGTGTGTGTGTGTGTGTGTGCATGTGTGTGCATGTGTGTGCGTGCATGTTCAAACAAAACTCAGCATTAAAGTATCTCCTTTGATTCAATCAGAATCTAACATCGGCTTAGATGTTGCCATTGGACTCACTATGGAACTCACTGCCTACTGAACCCAGACACACAAAGGCTCTAGCTTCTTTTAAATCTCTTTTTAAAATGTGTATTATTATTATTATTATTATTATTAATAATAATAATATTATCAATAATATTACTATTATTATTAGCGTCAAATTTATATTTTATTTTTCTGCTCAAACAGGGCCCCCAAGGGCCTCCAGGCCCCCCTGGACCGAAGGTAATGTTATCAAGTATAAATAAACACTATTCAGAATATAATTGTATTTTATTAATTAAAGTTAATGTTAAAGTTAATGTATATTCTATGTCTTGAGACCACAACTAACACTGTGTTTAACAGGGTACAATGACCAAAGTGCTAAAAGGTGTCAAGGGAGAGCAAGTGAGTATTATACACAATATAATAAAATATGATATTATATTATATTATATTACCTTGACCTATTTGCTGCTATTAGTTCCTAGTTACATTTCTTTCTAGTAATACAAACACATCATAAGATTGGATATTTGAGGGCCTTCTGAAATTTGATTCAGTAAAATCAATGAATATTTCTGGCACATTTAATCTGGCTGAATTTGATTTTGTACAGTGTTGTTGCTGATCGATTATCTCTGCAATTCCAACTTTTGCCATAGGGGGATGCTGGAGAGCCAGGACCACAAGGGAACTCCACTCATCCTCACAGCTTGCCTAGACCTGGACAACAAGTCAGGATAACAAAAGCTATTTTATATTGAATTAAAATAGCCATGTCTTTTGTGGTTAATTTTAAGTTGAATATGAAATTTAAGTTGAAATCAGTAGAATCTATCTAATGGAGATCAGCCGATCTAGTCTTGACATCTACTGGTACTAATGGGCCAATGTCTTTTCTGTATTATTTCAGGGAGTAAAGGGACAGAGGGGGCCTAAGGGAGAAGAAGGAGACCTTGTAAGTGGTATATTATTTCATAAGCTCTACTCATATCTAACACACATGCATAATACTGTATATAGATGTACAACACACACACACACACACACACACACACACACACACACACACACACACACACACACACACACACACACACACACACTCACACACACACATAATCTCCCCAGTGATATGTTCCAACCGTGTTTCTACTAAAGGCGAACAACAAAGGAGAAGATGGTGTGATAGGATTTCCAGGACAAAGGGTGAGCAGAAGTGCACCTTTACACATATCATAACTTATTACACAGCTTTGTTGAATACTCTATTCTGATTGGTCAATTACAGCATTCTACAGTCTGTTATTTCTGAATAGCAGACCACTGCTATGAATAACGTTGCTATGGATCCTATTTCCAACCCTAGAATCTAACTATTTTTGACTATTCTGACTATCTGACTATTTCTTTTCATCAATAAAATATTTTTTTGTTGTATTATTTTGTGTAAAAATATTGATTTCTTTAGTAAGTAGCCATGTAATAAGCGGGATTGTTTGCGTTGGGGTCCTGCATCACCCTGTCCGGGTTTATTTTGCAATAATGACCGGCTGTACATTATCCCTTACATAACATATATCATATATAACCCATATCATAACCTTATCCTCTCCTCTAGGGTGAGCCTGGTGTATTCGGAGTACCCGGACCCAAGGTATGTGTAGACAACATAATATTATTACGACTGTATATTCAAGTATTTGTTATTTGTACTTACGATTACGGGGATCAAAAGGGGCTTCACAGGCCAATACAACCTAACCCTAAAAGGGCCAGGGCTAATCTAAACCCCAGTTTAAAGAGAGAAACCCTGAGAAAGACCCCTCTGGAAGGACCCCTCCTCCTTCCAGGCTAGGAGCAATGCAATAGGTGGTGATTAAGCAGACATGAGATAGTGGTGATATAACAATGTGAGAATATCTCTCTGGTATTTTGGGAGCATTTGAAGTTAGTTATTAGGTTAGTAGAAATGTTTTATGGTAATTTAATTAGTAATTAATCATAAAATGTAATTTGTCATTATGAGGAGACATTGTTGTGTTTGAAACTGCCACAGCATTTCTCATGCGAGACATGGCAAACTTTTCATTTGCCTCATGCAGTTAGGGTATATTTACGTTGATTTACAGTACTACAACTATCTTGAGTCCTCTCAATATGGCGGAGTATCACCAACAAAATATCCCAGGATGCACTCTGATGTACAAGCCTTATAGTGTTAAATTGGATGATGGGATGATATATATATCTTTGCATTTATTTTCCCTCAGGGATATCCTGGAGAGCCAGGTCCAAGAGGCCGAGACGGAGATAAGGTGAGCATGTAGCTTGTTATACAATGCTCAGTAGAAATGATTACAATTAGGGACAATCCTTTGAGTTGCCTGTACCAGTTCACTATGGGGACTGACACACACATTGTGTTTTTAGGGGACGAGGGGAGACCCCGGAGAGGTGATTTCCTTTGGATCCTGGGGAAATGGTACAGTCGCAAATATATTATGCATTTATAACACAACTCCAAACACAATGAAATAGAAGTGATTTTGTTCATCTTGAGCAATCTACATCACATATTGCGTAAAGGGATACACAGTCTTCTAGATTGTACCCCAGCGTACGTACAGTATATACATAATGTACACAGTTACTTTCTACATAGACATTCAATAAACAACTATAGCATAATAGCATACTAAACATTAGCTGTCTGTCCATGTCCTGTCTCATTACCATATGCTCATCTTTTACATTATTTCTATTGTTATGATGACTTCTTTTTGACTCTTTGAATCTGATAGTGGATGGCCCTGTAGGGGAGACCGGACCACAGGGGGAGAGAGGTCCAGTGGGAGACAAAGGGGCCCCCGGACCCCCCGGACCCCCTGCCAGGGACTCACAACAGACAAGTAAGATAGTGGCAGTCTAAGATGCCTGAAGGTACATCTAGATGTCTGGTGCTATGGCATGTCTTAAATGTTTTTTGCAACTGTCGGGAGAGGAAAAATAATAAGCTTTTAGGCAAGGCAAGGCAAGGCAAGGCAGCTTTATTTATATAGCGCATTTCATACACAATGGCAACTCAATGCGCTTTACATAGAACCATAAGAATTGAAATACAAATTAGAATAATAATAATAGTAATAAAAAGCAATAAAAAATACAAGAATAAAAGAATAGAAAGAAATAAAGTACTATAAGAGCAGCATAAAATCATGATTTAAAAGGATATAGTGCAATTAAATTTACAATTTAAAGTGCTTAGAACAAGCTCAATCATAAGCACAGGAGAAGAGAAGTGTTTTTAACTTGGATTTAAAAATGCTCACAGTTGGGGCTGATTTCAGTTCAGCTGGTAGTTTGTTCCAGTTTTGTGCAGCATAACAGCTAAAAGCTGCTTCACCATGTTTAGTTTGAACTCTGGGCTTCACTATCTGACCTAAGTCAGTAGATCTCAGAGCCCTACTGGGTTTGTATTCTACTAAGATGTCATTCATGTATTCTGGACCTAAACCATTCAGTGATTTGTAGACCAGTAGCAGAACTTTAAAGTCTATTCTATAGCTGACTGGGAGCCAGTGTAAAGACTTTAGAACTGGAGTAATGTGCTCTGATCTCTTTGTTCTGGTTAAAACTCGAGCTGCAGCATTCTGAATGAGCTGCAGCTGTTTAATGCTTTTTTGTGGGAGTCCAGTCAGAAGACCGTTACAGTAGTCAAGTCTACTTTTATGTATTTTATGTGAAATTGATATGTATTTGCCTCCGTGGACATGCATGAGTTGACCAATGCACTGGTGTGATAACTTCACGCATGTGCAGCAAGATACTGTTGTTGTCAGACAAGCAACACTGCCAAGATAAACTGACAGAATTAGAACAAATAATCCAATAACTATACGAATAAATGTGTATACTTTTCAAACAATTCCAGGTTGAGGACTGTCATTGACGTTCTCGTTGAAGGTATTAAAAAGTCTTAAATTGAACTGGTTGAAACCTGCAGATACCCTGTATATATATGATTTTAAAACTTGAAACTTGAAAACATGAAACCCGATTTGCCCCCTCTCAATTGTCTTTTTCTCCATTGCAATTTCAACAGTATGGGATTACTTCGGGCCATTTGGTGACAAAGGGGAATTGGGAGATAAGGGCCAACCCGGGGAAAAAGGCATTCCTGCAGTCACAGCTGGACCTCCAGGTGACTCTGGCCAGGACGGGTCACCTGGTCTTCAAGGACCCGCGGGATCGTGTAAGTGGCAGACAGAAAGACACACAGACGTATAACTATTGTGAGCCAGGTAGGGACCAGTAATGGGTAATACATGGGAGTGACTGACTGACCTGAACCACACACACACATATCAAATTGCAGACAAATCTGATATTTTAGTATTTACTATATACATTGTTGGATACATAATTTTCATTAATATTCATAATTGAGTGGAAACATTGTCTTTTGCAAAGGTTTCTTGCTTTGTTTGGTTATAGTGAACACTGAAGGAAAATCCAACATATCCCTCATTAGCAGGGGTCAGTATAAGCTGCACTAGCGAGCTCCCTGCTACTGTCAAAGTCCAGGACCCATATATGTCCACCTAATCTGTAATGAAACCTCCTGCGAATCACACAAATACAATATCAACAAATATATATTATTGCCACTCTTCTTGACGATATGTACAGAGGGCTTTACTACTAATGAGGGATGTTGTGAATTACGATGATGTAATGTGTATTACCTCAAACACTGACCTACCAACGCAAAGAACACGTTTGTTCATCAGCGATTGCTCATCAACTTTTTACAAATGTTTCACCACAGTCTAACTTGTAGAACGAGAGTGAAATGGCGCCCCTTGCCTTTTTATTTGTCAATATTGTATTTGCATCTGTTTGCATTTCATCACAATCCACATACCTTTCACAATTCCCATTGTAAAGAGCTAGTAAAATATTGAAGTTTACGCAATAAGAAATCTGTAAACGATTGACCCCCTAAACTTTCCTCTCTGTTTTTGTTGTTCAAATAATAATAATATGAACATTTGCGGGAATAATAGAAGGAATGTTAGATATAATAGAATACGTAAATAAAAGGCAACACGAAAGAGCTACGTGAAGAATAAGAGCTGAAATGAGTCAGTAAGTAACATTTTATTTCTATAGCACCTTTTAAAACCTAGGTTACAAAGTGTTTTACAAAAGGATAAAAAGTTAAAAGAACATGAGACGACATTTAACAACATTACAACAACAAAACAACAACAATTAAAGGCCCTAAAAATTAAGATAAAGTACATGATGACTCAAGCATAAAAACACTTAAATCACAGCTAAAAGGTCTTCAGCTGTGATTTAAAACACCCAAGAGCGTGAGCTGACCTGACTGCCAGGGGGAGACTGTTCCACAGCATGCGACCCAGCCTGGGACCCAGGACTACTACGCACGGCCCCCTTGTGTTTTCGGTCTTGAATGAGGCACAACTAGCATGCCTTGCTCCGAGGACCTGAGGGGCCCAGCAGAGGTGTGGGGTATTAGTAGTTCACCAATATACTGTGGAGCCAGACCACTCAGAGTAGTGAGTGATCTTGTATCTTCTCCACAGGGTACGAGTTCTTCAAGGGTGCTCCGGGAGAGAGAGGAAGGCCTGGCTCTGCGGGCTCTAAAGGAGATACAGGTAGCGTCTTCTATGGCTTAAGCGAAAAGGAGATTGTTATCATGGGTGATTGGGGAATGAAACGAAAACGAAAAGACCATATGGAACTCTGTGTGATCATTCGCCTTTGTGTGTGAACTTCAGGAGACCATGGGCAGTGCGAGTGCCGCATCGTACACTCAAAAGCTGGCCCCCCTGGCCCCGTCGGCGAGCGCGGCAGCATCGGGATGACTGGGGAGATTGGTCAGCAGGGAGACGAAGGAGAACCAGGACCCCAAGGTGCCAGCGGACTGCCTGTAAGCAAAAAAACCCCCATGTAATAACGCATGGGCCTCACATTTTGGCTACCCTTGTCCCTTGTATGTTGTATTGTTGGTATTATTCCTTGTGTGCATTCCATGTGGGTTTGCTGTGTTGAGTCTGTCTGTGTGGCTTATCTTTCCTCATGTTTCCTTGTAGGGATTCCCTGGTCCCAGTGGTCTACAGGGCCAGAAGGGAAAGAAAGGTGCCACATCTGTGGCAAAGGAAAAAGGTGGGTTCTATGTCTTCGTTTCACATTACACCTCCCACACAATTAGAAGAAAGCTTGATTAATGGCTGAGTGTGTGTGTTTTCTCTTTAGGCTACCCTGGTGATCCTGGCGAGGCTGGGCAGTTCGGGGAACCAGGGGCGCCGGGTGGACAAGGTTTCACCGGAATCCCAGGAGTCCCGGGTATGCGCGGTTCCCAGGTGCGTACGCCTACCGGTCTCCTCGGACGTCTTATCGTCTCCAAGCACGCGATGAAGTGACAAACGGTGCTGGTTTATCTCAACAGGGTGATGGCCCAGTCGGCGAGCCTGGGGATAAAGGTTATCGGGGCTTCCCCGGTCTGCCCGGCGAGCTGGGACCGAGGGGGTACCCGGGGCAGGTGCTGGGGGCTTTCAAAGGCCAGGCTGGGTTACCAGGGGACGAAGGTCTGCCGGGCTACGACGGTGTCCAGGGATCCAGAGGACCCTCAGGTGAGAAGACTTGGTGGTCATGTGATGATGTCACACTTTCATTCAGCGGTTCTCTATTATATCCAGCGACTGAATGTATCCATGCGGCTCAGGCTCAGCATTCTGTACCTCGGTATCTTCAGTATGTCCAGTAACATGGGAAAGTTCACTTACAGTTCATGGAGCAAGGATGAGTCATAATGTTTTGCCTGGTGGCGTTTGTGTCCTTGTTTGCTCCCTCATCTCTCTCTCTCTCATCCTTTCTCTCTTGTTCATTCTCTCTATCTTTTCAAATGAAAGGAGGCTGTAATAATATTGCAGAAGATGGAAGAGATGGAGGACAGTATGACGTAACAGGTAAGCTGGTATTATGTCTTCCTAATACAGATCGCTTCTCGACAGTGTAGTTTGGGCTTTGCTCCTCTAGTATGTGCATGATGTTTTATTTGGAATTTCTTCTTAGTTTTTTTATTTAGCACATGTAAGAGTAAGACCTGAAAGTAGATAGTAGAGCACAAGCTAAACATAATGACTATGGCCATGCCTCTCGTGGGCATTTAGCAAGGAAAGCTTCACCGAAGTGAAACCATGAGAGTGCTGAAGTGGTGCTAAAAAGTGTGTTCATCTCATCACTCAGAAGATTGCAACAATGACGTTGCACCAGGACCTCAAGGCCCGCCTGGACATCCCGGACCGGTGGGACTAGAGGGGATGCCAGGTAACGTAATGATGAGTCCGAGCCTCAGCCTCTGTTGAAATAGAGTTGGTTTCATGTGAAGCCTTGTTAACACTGTACCAAACATTAGGCCCCCCAGGTCAGAAGGGAGCAGAGGGCCAACGAGGAATTGATGGAGAGAGAGGAGAACGGGGAGAACAAGGCAGTGGTGGCCTTCCCGGAAATCAGGGTAAGGAACTAAGTACTGGACACCAGAACAGTTCAGGACATAGTTGGGTTCTTGTTAAACACTGCTTTTGAATATAAAATGCTTCTGTTGCATCCAACCAGGTTTCATTGGCACCCGTGGAGAAAAGGGCCAGCTTGGAGCACAAGGTGTGAAGGGGAACCCTGGTTTTACCGGCATACCTGGACGGGACGGGGCGCAAGGCGAGAAGGGGCACCATGGAGAGATCCTGGGAGCCTCCACTGGGGGCCCTGGTGAGCCAGGATTCCCAGGCCCGCAAGGGGATAAAGGCTTGGCTGGAGAACAAGGCAGGCCAGGTCATGCAGGTTAGTCCTGCGGTCTCCACGGTCAATCACCTCTTCATAGAGAATCTATAGATCCTTTAGAGTGTAATCAAAGTGTAGATCCATATCAACAACAAATTATGTTTAAACCTGCTTGATGTATCTTTCTACTGCAGCTATTTACGCCATTAAAAAAATATCTGAAATGCGCCACCAGTCAATCCATCCAGGGAATTCTTCTCTATAAATCGATTTATTCTTTCCCCACCATGGGAAAATGTCCGACAGTATTTCAGACAACAGTAACTGTCGTCTGAAAATGATAGCGCTGTAACTGTCGCTATAACTCAAGCCACTAGAGATTGCAACTGAGAAAACGTACATAGTCGAGGTTCAAAGAAGAACCAAATATCGGAATTTGATACCAAATTCTGATAAATAAATAATATCTTTGCAGTGAAGAACTGATAGCACTAACTTAGTTTTACAGCTAACTAGAAAGGGGAAACTGGATAGTTTACCAAATAAATATTGTGCTCACTTTATATGACCTATTCATAGTTGTTCATGCAAATGGTTAAATATGTTGTTCTTTTTTGGTTCACGTGCAGGAATGGGCGGCATGCCTGGTATAATTGGCATGAAGGGTGTTGTCGGACCTCCTGGCCTACAGGGGGAGGAAGGGAAGCCGGGGCCTCCTGGTAAATATGGTTATCCAGGGGTTCCTGGGAGGCCTGGCCCACCAGGCCCATTTGGAGCTGTTGGACAACCAGGTTAGGCAATTAGACACACACACACACATAGGGCTGCAACTAACGATTATTTTCATAGTCGATATGTTTTTGATCAATCGATTAATCATTGAGTCTAGAAAATGTCATAAATAATAGCAAATGCCATCACAAGTTACCAGAGTCCAAAGTGATGTCTTAAATTTGCTTGCTTTATATGACAAGCAGCCAAGACAAACTAAAGTATTAATTTTATAATGATCCATGAACCAAACATTTGAATTTCTGAAGCATCAAGTAGCAAATGTTTGGTATTTATACACCCACTCACACATACACACACACACACACACACACACACACATCTCTCTCCAACTCCAACTGTCTATGTTTATGCATAATTTCATGGAAGAAAGAACAGATCTTTTCACACATCATAAACACAAACACACACACATGCTCTTCCTATCCCGTTCACGTATGCCGACGGGAAGTCGAGTTCTAAATGCGCATCTTACACAAACCTCCAGGTTTGACTGGGGAGAGGGGAAGTGAAGGCGACCCCGGAGCCCCTGGGCCGGCGGGACTGAAAGGCACCCCGGGTAATTTCGGGGATGACGGTCCGATTGGAGAGCAGGGTGTTCCAGGTGACCTGGGTGTTCCCGGGCAAGATGGCCGCCCTGGCGTCCCAGGACTCAAGGGTTGGTTCCAAGCACGTTCATTCCCTAGTGTCTAGTCTCTGTCTAAAGTGATTAAGTGATAAAGTGGATTTACATTACAAGGCTAAAACTACATTCAGTAATTAATTGTCTATTTTAGTTGACTTATTTACTGAATTGACCCTTCTTTTATTTGTATTCTATTAGACACTGGTGCATTTACTCCTTATACATTTTATATTTATTTTTCTATTGGGTTTTTTTTGTCCTTCAGGATTAATAAAGTGAATAAATAATGAAATCTTATCTTATCTTATAATATTATAAGACACAAATTGGTGTGTTGCTGATGACCTGATACTCAGATTGAAAACATTGCTTGTTGTATCTCCCCTTTCCTCTCTAGGAATCAAAGGATCTCATGGCATGACAGGCTTTAAGGGGCGCACGGGCGATCCCGGTTTCAAGGGTTTTGGTGGGCTGAAAGGAGAATCTGGTCTGCCCGGTCATATCGGGGTAAAAGGCAACAAAGGTCACAGTGGAGAAAAGGGTGAGTTTTGTTAAAGTGTCAGCAAACCCAAAATCACTTTTGTTGTTTTTGTTATATGATCGTCAACATAGTAATCTAGGCCCTTTTGTCACTGTTACTAAAATAAGACTGTAATTTAGAGACAATAGGTGTACAATGTTTTGGCCAATCTCTGCAAACCAGTTTGTGAACACTCTCCTCTGCCCTGAACTCAAGTTGTGTTCTTTTCGTGACACCGAAGTGATTTGAAGGTGTGCGGCGAGGTGTGTGTGTGGATGTGTGGCGCTCCGTCTGGGCGGCGGTTGATGTTGATGTCCACGTTAGAGCTGAAATATGTGGTTCAATTACACTTTAAAGACGAAAAATCTTCTTGCGCTGGATCAACACCTTGGTCGCCAGGACACAATGTGGTTTACATACTCACCTGCCGACTGTGACCCTCTGCCCTCGCCGTGTCTCCCAGGTGATCGTGGCCTGGTGGGCCCTCCGGGTGACAAGCCTCACATCCCGCGCCAGATTATCGAGGTCATGAAGGGAGCCAAGGGAGAGGACGGACAGCCCGGGGAGCATGGTTTCACCGGAGCCAGAGGTGTGTAATCCAGGGTTGAGGAACCTTTTCAGTTGGCAGAGCCGTCAAAAATACAGTGACTTGAAATTGTTCTTAGAAGAGCCAACGATTAATTGACATTATAGTTCAACCTTTTTAGGGAAAATATTCATTCATGACCATTTATGCTGGAAAGAATGATACATTGTCAGACATTTCATGATCTACTCTGATTGTAGATTATGTTGTTGTACTAAATAGACTGAGCTGGAAATGACTTGGAAATGTAGCTTTGTGTATATGAGGTTTGAAACGTCAACAAGAAAAGAAAACTAGTTTTAGTCTGATACCATACTTAAAATGTCCACATTTGTCAACCCTCAGTTAGACTGTTTAGAATGGTATTTTGAATTCACAAGCATATCGCAATGTCTATCAATGTCGTGTGCAATAACCCATGATTATCGTGACGATACATCTTTCCATATCGCCCGGCCCTCGTCGTACTCTCCGTCTTCCGCCCTGTGGGTTCCCTCGCCCCACGTTCCTCTGACTGTATCCCCCTGCTGTCCTCCACAGGTCCCAAGGGCTATCCAGGTATTCCAGGTTATGAAGGATTTCACGGCCTCCCTGGAGACCCCAGCCATGAAAAAGGGCTCCAAGGGAACCAGGGAGCTCAGGGACTTCCAGGCCACAAAGGAACCCCGGGGGTGACGGGAATACGCGGAATCGGCGGCTTTGATGGGATGATCGGCAACCAGGTGCAATGCGTGATCATATTTTTGACGTGACCAGCGGTCAGCAAAAGTGTGAAGGACCTTCGGGATTACAACCTCACTATTATTATTATTATTAGTAGTAGTAGTAGTAGTAGTAGTAGTAGTAGTAGTAGTAGTAGTAGTAGTAGAAGTAGTATTCAGCACTTTTTGTAAGTTGCGACATTGTTTACTTTTTCAGGGGCAAAAGGGTACTCCTGGTGCATACGGCGCTTCAGGGGTCTCGGGCCAGACGGGCATCAAAGGTAGGACCTCGACACACACAGCACACAGGTGGAGGTCTAGCCATGGCAACAAGAAGTGTTTCTGTTATAAATAGCTCTAAATAACTTTTCACATTCTTACTCAGGGGATAAAGGCCACCGTCTAGACCTTCCTGGTGCCACAGGACTGAGAGGAGAGCTTGGGTTCACAGGGCCACTGGGTGAGTCAAGCTAATCCCTTTTTCTGCTAAAGGGATACATACACAGCCACACAAAATCAACCCTGCTGTGTGATGATTATATGCCTAATACATAGTTGTTGCTGCCATGTCGTAAGAATTTCACTGTTCTTTACGCCCCTCGATAAATAAAAACACTTTGACGTTGACAATGTTGACAGGAAGCTTAGATTGATTGAATGTGAAACTTAAACTGAAATAACATTATTTCATTACAGGCGAGAAAGGACTCTATGGCCTTCCTGGAGACAGGGGCAGCTCTGGTTTCAATGGCATCGAGGGGATGAGTGGCGAGAGTGGCGAGCCAGGCATAGGTGGAGTCACAGGTATGGATGGAACCACTTTTGTCGCCTCATCCGGTCAATGCATTGAGTTGGACCCTCACCGTGGTCACTGCAATTGTTTTAAGAAACATAAAAGATGTCAGAAAGCATAACTGTTCTATTCCTACGGTCTCCAGGATCGGATGGCCAGACAGGTTCTCCCGGTAACCAGGGTCAGAAGGGCTTCCCTGGGATTCCCGGTAAAACAGGGACGCCCGGCTTGTACGGCCTCCCAGGAGATGCAGGTAGCGTGACAGGCCAACTTTCTTTTCTGCTTTTCACTGTGGATGATGAATACACAGTAAAAGAGCTCTCAAGACTATTACATGTGCACACACGATGAGCTATGAGAGATATTGTACAGTGAGCCGGTCATTATTCTGAAATAAACATGCAGGACTTGAATCACCCCTTCAGGGTTTATTTCGATATAATGACCGGCTCGCTGTACAATATCCCGCTTATTACACGGCAACTTACTACAGAAATCAATAATTTGACACAAAACAAATAACAAAAAAATATTTTTTTGCTTCCACTAAAGAAAATAGTCTGTTAGTCTACGGTTGGAAATAAGATCCATAGCAACGGTCTGTTATTCAGCAATAACAGACAATAGAATGCCAGAATCGAGTATTCAACAAAGCTGTGTAATAAATATATACTGTATATGTAAAGGAATGTATTAGTATCCATTCTAGCTATCCAAGCTATTCATTCTTTAGTATATAATGCTATTTTTGTCCTGTGTTGCTGCTGACGTGTGCAGGTTTCCCAGGCCTAAAGGGTCTTTATGGATTACATGGTCTAACGGGTCAAAAGGGCGTCACTGGACTCCAAGGTATTCCTCAGAATGTCTTCTATCTTCATTCATGCTTTGTTTGTGTACTTATGTAGCATGAGTAAGCAGCTCGTATGGGGCACCACTTCCGTTTGGAAGAATAGGTAGGCTAGCCTGGGTATACCCATGCTGCCTTGCACGCTCGAAATTTCGAACTGCCAGACAGCCTGGTGGCTATGACCGGTTCCTCTCGCAAGAATTTGCGAGGCTTTGATATCCAATCACAGAACGAGGAGGGACGGAAAGACGATGACGCATACTATTCGACAGACGGAAGCTTGTAGTTCGTTCGTACGGATTGATACGGGGCTTCAGAGTAATGTGTCCGAGGAGAGTAGCCCTCTCCCGGACACACACGCTAGCTTTTACCGCTGTTTTTAATTTTATTTATTAACCCCCACTTCCAGACCGTCACCGGGGCTTGAGAGTAACGTGTCCGAGGAGAGTAGCCCTCTCCCGGACTCACTCGCTAACTTTAACCGCTGTTATAATTGATACAATTGGCTAAGAGATACGAACAGACGCTTATGATAGACATTCGTAACGCCCAATAAACGGCTCTGGACGATCGGGAACCACGCCTCCTCTACAGGAAAATGAATAGGTGGTCGCCAGACTACATCTCATTTGTGATTTAGTCTGGTGTTAGCCAGGCTAAGAATAGGCCAGAGGTAGGGTAACATTCTATAGAGTGGGCCTGAGCAATCCTCCTTCGATGTGTCCCTGTGTAAGGCAGCTTTTTAGGAGAACTGCCACCACGAAAAAAAAAAAAAACTCAAAAATCAATGTATGTGTACCTCTCTAACTAGACCATTGTGTTCTGTCAGGTGTGGACAGATTTGGAACTCCAGGGGATCCAGGAACCAAAGGGGATAAAGGAGATGCCGGCAACCCCAATAGCGAGCCTGGTGTGCGTGGGGACTATGGTTTGAAGGGCTTTCAAGGACCTCCAGGTATGTCACCACTCAGTTGCGGCAACAGAGCATTTGGTCAGGAAACATATCGCAGAGAGCAGATCACACAGGGTGCTCAAGAGATAAAGAGATAACCCACATTTGCACTTGGCAACAGCTGATTGGTTCATATGAAAGAAACATTGACGCTATCCTATGGGGCTTGTACATCGCGACGTCACATGGCAATGACCGCCTCCATTTTGGAAGCATAGGAGCATAGGTATGTTAGTTATTGTGTTGGTAGTAATGTTTTTTTGGTCATTGTTTAGTAATTAATCGTGAAACTATTCATCATTATGGAGAGACGTTGTTGTGGCAAAACACAGTTTTCCTAAGCCTAGGTTACGGTATATGTACGTTGATTTAGGATTTTACAGTAATACAACTCTCTTGAGTCCTCTCAAGTATCGTCAGCAAAAACTCCCATGATGCATTCTGATGTACAAGCCCTATGTTATGTGTCCAGGGGATCAAGGCCAACCAGGACCTCCAGGGTTCCAAGGTCCCCAGGGACAAGGGGTGATCTCAGATAGACCAGGACCCTCTGGAAACCCTGGCTTCCCAGGATCTAAAGGATTGCAAGGTAAACAAATGTCAAAATCAACCTTTTACTTGATCTGTTTGGTCTTTGAGTGTCCTTTGAGAGTCTCTTATCAAATCCAAAAGAACAAAATGAAAGACGTAGCTAATCAGGTAAGTTAAATGCCCAGAACCACACTATGATTGGTTAAGTTTAGGTATTGGGTTAGAAATGGTTAACTTTATGTATTAGATTAGAGATGGTTAAAGGGGCTGTAGACAACTTTTCAACTTTTCCCACCCTAGCGTTTCCAAGTGGTATTATTGCAGCTGTTGCAAAGACAAACCGGATCGCTTTCCATTTTCTCAGAGCCTAGCGACCATAAACAACACAAGACGTTTGGAAATAACAATCACCACTTTGGCAATAAGACAGAAAGAAGCATGTTCACTGAGGTGGTAAAGTGAAATTGGCATACTTTCATTTGGAAACAGGCAAAAGCTATTGTAATGATGTGCATTGCATAGTAATACCATAGTTGGAGTATTGCTTCGCACAAACAAGTATCGGCAGCAGGGGTTGGCGTCGGGGTGGAGGGGGAGTAGAAGAAAACATTAGGAGGAAAACCGTAAGTTTATTAATTTAATTAATTTAGTCTATAATAGAGACATGAAAGCAGATACAAATTCTTTAGTATGTGTTGAGAAAAGCGAACTCATCGGTAGCCTGACTGGATTGCCTGGAATGTCGTGACATGAGGTTTATCAGGTAGTATACTCAATGCAAACGTAGCGTACACAGATATAGGTAATGTCATCAGATTGGCTTTACTTCGGTTTTTCCACCATCCGCCATTTCCACGACTGGGGATAGCTAATGGGGATAGCTACCGAATAAACAAAAGCGCTATTCCTCCTGGTTTGGTTGCACGTGCAATGGTTGACGTGTTTTCTTTGTGCCATAAATGGAGTCTTCATGTTTCCCGGAAGATCGTACCCGGTGGCAGACAGAGCTGCATAGTGAAAGCGAGTCTTATAGGGAAGCTAAGGGAACCAATCTAAACTTCGATGGTGTCATTATTCTATAGCCATTACACTGTGCAGTCAACATTTACTTCATATTGATACATTAAAGCAAAAAAGTTGTCTACAGCACCTTTAAGTTTAGGTATTTGGTTAGAGATGGTTAGTTTAGGTATTAGGTTAGAGATGGTTAGTTTAGGTATTAGGTTAGAGATGGTTAGTTTAGGTATTAGGTTAGAGATGGTTAGTTTAGGTATTAGGTTAGAGATGGTTAAATGTAGGTATTAGGTTAGAGATGGTTAGGTTTAGGGTTTGGGTTAGGTTAGATATGGTTATGTTTAGTAAGCAGTGTGTCGCCAGCCAATCACGGTGTGATTCTGGGGAGTATGGGCAGGTCTAACCAAGAAAAGCAGTGGGATCCATAATAACGCTAAACAGTGTTAGTGGTTATGTTTTGCAGCCCTTGGCCTCTAACTTTCTTTTTCCTATGTCTTTCCCATCCATCAGGATATCCTGGACCCAGGGGAATACCTGGACTGGAAGCTCCTCCTGGGGAAAAGGGTGTCACAGGGCAATATGGAGGCCCAGGATTTCCTGGTAGAAAAGGATTAAAAGGAGACCACGGGTCACCAGGCTACCGGGGGCACAGCGGTGTGCCGGGGAAAAAAGGTATGAAAACAACCTCTTGAACTTTCCTTTTGAATAGCAAGACATTAAACTGTAGATTTGACCGTGATGGCATGTCCCTGTGGAATGTAGGTAAAAGTATGAACATAAAGGTTGCTATTCAACTAAAAATCTGAGACATATTCTCAACACATACACACACAACTATAATTTGTATAATCTCAGCACATTACAGAGATGTATTTGCTTTTGTCTATCAGGGGTGAAAGGTGAACAAGGGTTGATGGGAATACCCGGTAGAAATGGTAACCAAGGAGCCAGAGGACCAGTTGGTCCAAAAGGAAATACTGGACCCACAGGTGAATTCCATTATTGCATGTCACATGACGCAACCTTTAAGAATGGAAATTCCGCACAGCATAAAAGTGGCGTTTCCTATTTTGTGTAAATGTCCTTTATTTTGACACTTTGCTGCAGGGGTTCCCGGACAACCTGGCAGCCAGGGTCCTCTGCCGCTCCCCATCACAATCCCGGGAGAGAGAGGGGCTCCGGGACATCATGGGATCCGCGGACCGGAGGGGAAGAGCGGGGAACCAGGACCACGGGGACCCCCTGGTGATGCAGGTCAGCCCTTCTAATATGTATCGTGAACAAAACGTTTAGAATCACACATTCACATATTGACCTTGTATCTTGTAACTCAAACAATTTTCCAACAGGATTCTATGGCCCGAAAGGACAGAAGGGAATGCCAGGGATTGGCGGCATGCCGGGAACTCCTGGTTTTCGAGGGGAGATGGGAAGATTCGGTCATCCCGGTCTGGGAGGCATGGAGGGTGAGTCTGGTGTTCTGGAGAGAATACGTCTTTTTAGAGTCAAACCCTGATGTATGTAAAGGGTCGCTGTATGTACAGCGAGCCGGTCTGGGTCCTGCATCACCCTGTCTGGGTTTATGTCACAATAATGACCAGCTTGCTGTACATTATCCCGCTACTTACTAACGAAGTTAATAATTTTACACAATATGACAACAAAAAAGGATTTCATTGATTTAAAAAGGATTATATTGATTCTGCAAAAAGAAATTGTCCGTTAGATTCAACTGTTGGAAATAGGGTCCATAGCACCGGTCTGTTGATAGCAGCGGTCTGCTATTCAGAAACAACAGAACGTAGAAGGCAGTTATTGACCAATCAGAATCGAGTATTCAACAAAGGCGTGTAATGAATAAATAAATAAATGTTTCACCGATCCAATCTGCATAGGTCATCGCGGTGCGCCTGGTCTGCCTGGGCGACCTGGGATGCCAGGGCGTAGTGTCAGCGTGGGCTACCTGCTGGTAAAGCACAGCCAGACAGAGCAGAAACCCATGTGCCCTGTGGGCATGTCCAAACTGTGGGATGGATACAGTCTTCTGTACTTCGAGGGACAGGAAAAGGCCCACAACCAAGATCTTGGTAAGCGTAGTATACCAAAAGACAAAACACTTGCCATTGTCTCTTTGCCTGAAAGAGTCCAATTTAGAGAATGTCTGTTTTGACTGCTTTGTGATGCTTCTGGAAATTACATCAACATTTTCTTAAAATCAACTAAATCTATTAGCATTGGCAAATGAAAAAATACTGAATGGTGAGGACAACATTAAGCACGCCTAGAAAAACTTGCACCAATACACACATCATTGCCCCTCCTCTACACTTGTAACTCATATCAGCTGTGACTGTGTAAACTTTGCAACGCTAAATCATTGAATTGTTCCTTCTCAGGATTGGCCGGTTCCTGTCTTCCTCGATTCAGTACCATGCCCTTCCTGTACTGCAACCCTGGAGATGTGTGCTATTACGCCAGCAGAAACGACAAGTCCTATTGGCTGTCGTCGACCGCGCCCCTTCCTATGATGCCCGTGGAGGACGAAGAGATCAAACCATACATCAGCCGCTGCTCAGTGTGTGAGGCCCCGTCTGTGGCCATAGCCATCCACAGCCAGGATGTCACCATCCCGCAGTGCCCAGTGGGCTGGCGCAGCCTCTGGATTGGCTATTCCTTCCTCATGGTGAGTCCCGAATACTCCAATGGTCCTTTGACCTCTCAGGTTCCTTTCCCATTCATTAATACTAAATAATAATAATGATTAATTGTATTTGTTGTAAAGCACTTTTCGTTTGGAAATCTCACAGTGCTGTACAGAGCTTAAACAAAACACTCACTCAACAACACTCAACAAACTAACTCAAGGCCTTCCTGTATAAAAAGGTCTTTGGGCCTACTTTTCACACAACGTTTTGTTTCATTTCCTCCAGCACACAGCAGCAGGCGATGAGGGTGGCGGCCAGTCCCTCTCGTCGCCCGGATCCTGCCTGGAGGACTTCCGCACAACACCGTTTATTGAGTGTAACGGGGCCAAAGGCACCTGCCATTACTTTGCAAACAAGCACAGCTTTTGGCTCACCTCCATCGAGCAGTCCTTCCAGAGTGAGCCTGCGTCAGCGACCCTTAAAGCTGGCCAACACCTTTCACGCATCAGCCGTTGTCAGGTTTGCATGAAGAACCTGTGATTGTCACTTCCAACATCATGACTGTAAATAACGCTAAGCAGAAGACAAACGTTGTGAAGACAATTATCGTTCCTTCTCCACATCCATCACCTGTGAAGCCAGGGGGAGCTTGAAATACTGACCACAGATCAGTGTAAATGAGACACCTTTTAATAGCAGCTCACATCTCTGGCTCACAAACACCAGGGACTATGAGAGTCTATGAGAGGCCTGACGCGTAGAATGGATCACGGGTGCCCAATCACAAAGTCAACAGCAGTGATATGCAAAATGTTATTTTATGTGTTATGTTCATACCGGTGCTTTTTTAATTTAATACCTCGACCACTTAGTAATGTTCACCACAGCTGAACCAAAGATGTGTGTATGCACTGCTTTACTTACTCCTCTCCTTATCACACTCAAGTTCCAGGATGTTCCAGCAATACCACTAACCCTGCTTTATACTCGGCCTTGTTTCAGCTCTTTGTTTTGGTCAACGCTGTTTGACAGTATTATTAATTTTTCTCACTCCAATGTCATCAGAAAGACGTTTTAAAATAAAATACAAATCAAGTTTATTTTCATGTTTACACATGTATCTACCGTCTCATAGGTTTAAGTTCATACATCTATATAAATATATATAAAACTTTGTTGGACACAATGCACTGATTCTCTGTCCTATATTTATATCTACTGAACAAGCTTGATTTGTTTTTTTTCCTTGGTGCATTAATTGTGATTGTCACGTGACTCTTACCTGTTCAAATTCCAAGAGGCGGCTTAATAGCTGTATGCTGCAAAGTCTCCTAAAAGTCAAGTAAAGACCCGAATAAAGTTTGAATTGAAAGATTTGATCTCCGACTTATACACACACACAAAGTGGATCAACAGACCTGAATCTGTAGCCAAAACACTTTCATAAACCAATTTCACTTTGTTTTACTACTTTAATTAAGGAAACAGATTTGCATCGTACATTTAGGTCTTGTGTCAATTATGTTGTCCGTATTGTGACAAATTCAATGCATTGTAAAAAACTGATTAAAAAAGT
This sequence comes from Merluccius polli, assembly GCA_030340625.1. Lineage (NCBI taxonomy): Eukaryota > Metazoa > Chordata > Actinopteri > Gadiformes > Merlucciidae > Merluccius > Merluccius polli. The sequence goes on from JAOPHQ010006615.1 coordinate 29,475, forward strand.
TTTCTAATACATTTGTTTTCTGAATTGAATCAACCAACCTTTAGTGGTATTACCATCACACTTGAGACAATTATAAATTCTTTTAAAATGGAAATCTTTATTATGATAGCATCTTAAAAAAAACAGGGATATGTATGATTATCGAGTAGTGCAGATTGTGTGTTTTTGAAATGTAGGAACAATATAGGAACAACTTCTAAGTTAATAACAATATTAGCGCGTTATTGTAAAATCCTTAAAAACAGGACTACATTCTACATGACACCCACCCAAAAAACACAAAAAAAACAACTAGTGCAGTTAATAAAAAGTGTGATTTTTGCATTGCAGGAACAAAAATATTTGGAATACATGTGGTTGCAAAAACTGAATTCCTGGCACTGTACCCATTAACACTCATTTGGTCACCAAGTGTGGTTTCAGAAACAACAGTAGACCCAACAGACAGTTAACTTGTCTCTCACCTCCTTTAAATAATTTTAATCCATTACGTTATCTGGCAGCTGTGTGTGTGTGTGTGTGTGTGTGTGTGTGTGTGTGTGTGTGTGTGTGTGTGTGTGTGTGTGTGTGTGTGTGTGTGTGTGTGTGTGTGTGTGTGTGTGTGTGTGTGTGTGTGTGTGTGTGTGTGTGTGTGTGTGTGTCACCAGGTGTCCAGTTCATCTGGTGGTACCGATTGGTCAATCACAAGACACTTGGCTCGTATATTGCTTTAAAAGAGCAGTCACTACTGTCCGTCAGCCAATGAGAGAGTCCCCACCCCGACGCCCACCCCACTAGCAGCACCCTCTCCGTTTGCCGTTGGCCTCCCTGTAATCCTCCAGGTCCACCGTGGGCGACCACTGATTCTCGTTCCTCTTCCTCAAGATGGAAGGCAGCACCAAATCAAACAGCGTCTCAAACAACGCGTCCACATTGTAGCCGGTCTTGGCGCTGGTCTCAAAGCACATCCTGTCCGCTGGCAGGCTGCTCTTCTCGTCCAGGCCCTTGTAGCGCAGGATCCTCCCATAGAGGGCCGTGGCTTCATCGTGACCCACCTGCTTGAGCAGGGAGCTGGGGGAGGCCGGGGAGGCGGGTGGAGTAGGGCAGGCGGGGGGAACCTGCGGTTTCATCCTCTGCTCCCCACCCTCGCCCTGGTCATCGGCGAGGCCGTCCGTGGCCACCGTCAGCTGGGCCTGGGGGTCCGTGAGGTCGGCTTTGTTGCCCACTATGGCGTAAATGCAGTCATTGTTGGCCGTGTCCGTCAGGGACAGGAAACGCTCCTCGATCTCGGCCAGACTCTGCCAGTTGGTGACATCGTAGGTGAGGATGATGGCGGGCCGCGCCTCGGCAGTACATGGAGCCCAAACCGTGGAACTGCTCCCGGCCTGGGTGGAGACCAGCAGATCACGGATGACTTATCTTACTTCATCAAACTTGTTTTTTTTTTTACAAAAACACCAGTCATTTTAAGACTGCGGGACTTTGAGTTGAAAGCAGAAATATGCAAACAAGGAGTGTCATACGTTTGCTTAAAGGAAAATATAATCATGTTTACTAAACTCTATTCACCAAAGGTAACCTAGTAAAATGTACAATCAGGCCTTATTTGGATATGCTAAGCAATGGCCATTTACAGGCCTTAAAGCTAAATTTTGAGTTTGAGTTGAGAGAGTGAGTTTTGCTCAGAACTTTTGTCTCGACTGTTCACATTGTGGATGTGTGGCTCGAGATCAAATATTTGTTGGATACAATTACCCATTAAAAAAAATCTGATTTAAAAAAGATTAATGTGTGCTGATGAAAAACGTTTTCCAAGGACTTAACCGTGACATAATTTGGCCTGGGAAATTTTAAACCACATCTACATTATGGAGGAAAGGAACCTCAACAACCAACTCAACATTCTGAAACTAGGTGATCAGAACAGCAAAATGAAACGTCAATATTAAAAGCTTTCTGCTATTAACGTGGTGGTGGTGGTGGTGGTGGTGGTGGGAAGCCACCATAAGGCTATGTGTTTAGAGGCATTCATGGTTAAGGTGATACCAAAGGGTGATACTTTTTTACATTCGAACATGAAGATAGATGCTATATGACTGGTTTAATTAAGAATATGTGTTATGTGTGTTATATGATGTGTGATAATTTAATTATGCATTTGTGTTAGGCTTTTCCAACTGGCTGTCGCCGTTGGAAAACAAAGAGAAGCTTTGTTGCTGAAATATGAAGGCTTATAATGGATGCACTATGGGCACCATGTCATCAGTCTGGCATTATTTTCATGACATAGAAATCCATTTTCCCTGCGTTTATTAAATCCATTGCAGGACCAAAAAAAGAAACATCATTTTCTTGTACAAAGAGTCATTTTACAGTGATAGCCTATGTGCAAACAGGCTGTCTAAATAATGGTCCTACCTAACAGTCCAACACATGAAGCAAGAGGAAACCTTTTTTTGAGCTCTGAAAGTGCTGGCATTAGTGTGTTAGATGTGAAACATGGGAATGGGAAAAGGAAATAGGGTGGCACCTAATTAAACATGAGAATTAATATGCAGTATCTAGCTAAATAAGGCACAATAGTAGCAACATCATAATTCTGGAAAGCACTGTGTGACATGTGAGTGTGGGAAAGGTTAAAGCATGTGGAGTCATGGTTTTTCTGCCTCAGCCACTCTTTCTTAACACAGTCATGTGGCTGATAAGAGGAACAAGTCAGCCAGCTGAATTCCCTGTAGCCTTCAAATGAAGCCATCAAACAAGAAACAAAGAAAGAAAGACACGTTAGACCTGGAGGCAAAAAAACCTACCAGGACATGTTGAATTTGTCTTGCAAAAATATGTAAAAGTAAAGACATAACATGACTTCCAACCGTTTGATCTGGTGTGGACCAAGAACCTAGCCATGATAATAAACCTTCAGTAAAAAACTTCCAAACAGTGAGAGTTTGGAAATGAAAGTGTGTAGGGGCCATTTCATCAGAGGTCATGAGGCCTGCATTGGGTATTTTGATGACACAGATATAGCGCTGATAATTACAAAACAGTGAAAAAAAACAGGAGTTGCTCAAGTAGGGAATTTCAGGACAGCTAATGGCTTGAGGCCAATGGGCACTAGAAGTGAGCATACTGCATAACATGATTCGGTTATCTTGTGCTTGTCGTTTTTTTCAGTCCAGTCACATATTTAGTACGTCCCTTACCTATACCACACAGATAAAAGAAACACATTTAGAAAGAAGACATTTAGTTACAGAAATTAAAAAAGGAAAAACATTTAGTTGCAGAAATTAAAAAAAGGGAAAACATTTAGTTACAGAAATTTTAAAAAAGGGAAAACATTTAGTTACAGAAATTAAAAAAGTAAAAACATTTAGTTACAGAAATTTAAAAAAGGAAAAACATTTAGTTACAGAAAGAAAAAGGAAAAACATTTAGTTACAGGAAGAAAAAGGGAAAAACATTCAGTTACAGGAAGAAAAAGGGAAAAACATTTAGTTACAGGAAGAAAAGGGGAAAAACATTTAGTTACAGGAAGAAAAGGGAAAAACATTTAGTTACAGGAAGAAAAAGGAAAAACATTTAGTTACAGAAAGAAAAAGAAACGCATGTAGAAGAGTAGCCTGGTTGACGGTCGTGTTGTGACGCCTTGTGACGCTAGCCCTGCTAGGCTACATGCTAACGACGTTAAAAGACGTCGTTAAAAGCGTTATAAGAGCAACATGTGTCGTTATCGGCGTCCACCCGTCCCCACCTTTCCAACACACACTGCGACTAAAAACGACGTGTCATGTGTTCAAACGGCGGCACGCGGCGGGCGGCCAGGTGAGCGGGGTCACGCGCGCAAGGTAAATAGTTTACATGAAGAAAAAAAAAAGAAAAAGTATTATAAAAATCACAGCATTTTACCTGCCGTGTCCCATATGGAGATGTTGTAGGGTCCCCACTGCTTGAGGTAAAACGCCCCTCCGACGGTGCTGATGGTGTCCCTGAACTTCCTCTCGGTGTACCTGTGGAGCAGGGACGTCTTCCCCACGCTGGTGTCCCCCAGGATCACCACCTTCACGTCCGGCTTCTTCATCTTGGACACCTCGGGCATGGTGGCTCCGGACCGACACGACACGACTCAACCCGGTTTAACTCGCGTTGGTGGCCGAGCTGAACACGAAGTCGTTGCGATATGGCAGCATTGTTTTGTGGGAGGACGTGGACTTGGACTCCCCCTGTGCAGTGAGACGCGGTCCAGACTCACTCAGTCGCAAGTGACGTGAGTTTAAAACCCCTGAACGGGAAGTAGCTCGAGCAAAGTGGTGGGTCCGCCGCGGGGAGCCGGGAGGGACGTGCGATTTAGTCAAATGGTTTGCCCCGATAGGCGGACTTTGTGTGTGTGTGTGTGTGTGCGTGTGTGTATTTGACTGTATGTGCGCGCGCGCGCGCGCGTGTGTGTGTACACTGGACTACTGAACCCTGGGCCGCTGTGCACAATGATGTGTGTGTGTGTGTGTGTGTGTGTGTGTTTCCTGGTATTATTATTATCTCCATTCCCGGAACATGACTTATATTATTATATATTAGTTTCAGTGTTCACGGGAAAAACGGCCGCGAAAGGCAGCGCCGCCAGGCGGGTTAAACATGTGCTGCAGGCGAGGGACACTGGGTGGCTTTTGTGATGTTAATTGGGCCAAATAATTTATTCAGAATTGCAATGTTAGAAACTTATTGAGCGATTAAAAACAAGTTTTGTGTGCGCTAGTGGCGACACATGGACATAGCAGCAGGGCGCTGCTGTGCCTTTAAGAGCAGCGTCCAATTGTATTCCAGCGTTTTTAGAAAAAACAAAACAAAGTTTCCTGTTTATGCTGAGGAAGGATCCTGGATTGTAGCGTTATCCCGGTCTATCACAACGCAATTTCCGGTCACATGCTTCCTTTATGAGCTGTGTACGGCAGTTTAACAATCCCCGGAGCGAGAAGAATAAGAGCATGACAATAATAACAAAAACAACGACAACAACAAGGAGAATAAATATGTTGTTGTTGTGTTTTTTTTTTACAAAACAATGGACAACGCAATATCCGAAACATGTAACAGAAACGGATATCCCCTCTATCGGAAGTCCCGCCCCTCTCTCGCTCTCCGCCTAAACGCTCATTTGGCGCATCGACGTCGACGACACCGCTTGGGAATGGGGACGAGGTTAGCCGCTGGGCTCCGCCTGAAAGTACCCATGATCAGGAACAGTATCGCACTCTTCCCAGCGTTTACACGCAATGCGAGTTTAGGTAAGACGAACCAACAACAACAAAACAAAAAAAGCGGTCCCTGTCGGATACATTAGCGCACATCGTCCCATAACATTAACCCAAGTTAGGGAAATATATCAATGGCGAGATGCCACAAGAGACCCAGATGATCGTGTTGTTCTGCGCCCTCACAGTGGCCCTTACGGTCCTTGTCACCACGCTGGGACGCTGGCACGGAACAGGTAAAGTGGACGCAGGGTCAACGACGTAACGACATCATGTCACACGTTTAAGCCACCCAGCAGCGACCCACCGCCATCACCCCCTTTCATTTAGGACCTAAAACATGCCGTCGACGTTTAATAGGGAGAACCGGCTCTAGGACCCCGCGGACACCCCCGACCCCCCCCCCCCCCCCCCCCCCCCACGGTTATACATGGCGGCCGCGGCTCCGGTTCTCCTCCTCCGCCGCCGACGATGACTGATCTCGAATCGGTTTTCCCGTTCACGATAAACCGGGAAGTCGGCGGAAAGGCAGGTCTAAAGCCAGTGTCGCTACGCAACGCATGAGAGGAAACCAAGGCGCTGATGACGTAGAGACGCGCAGAAGACGGTTTATAGGTTAGCATTGGTGGAGGGGGGGGGGGGGGGGAAGAGTTTGATCGGGGGACACAGAGAGAGAGAGAGCGAGAGAGGGGGGAGATATTGTATTTATTATCCAGAAGTTGAAACGCTAAACACACAACAACAACACCCCCCCCCCCCCCTCACCCCCCCACCCCACACACACACACATACACACACACCCAACACACCTAAAACCTAACCAACTACCGTATCGGCGTGGAGCGTAAAAAAAACCCGACTTGGCGACAACATGCTTCGCGGCGGCGAGAGGAGCAGACGCGTCCGCGTCCATCCGCCAAAATAACCGCCGACGACTCCGGACTCAGGAAAACCCCCCCGGGATCTTCCTCCTTTTTCGGTTGTTGTTGTTGTTGTGGTGCTGCTCGGTGCTGGTGACCCCCCCCACCCCCACCCCTGCGATGCAGAACAACAACACCACCCGCGGGTTCCTGTGGTCCGACGTGGAGACCCGCACCCTGCTCAACATCTGGGGCGAGCAGGACATCCAGGTGGCGCTGGACGGCCACTTCCGCAACAGCTTCGTGTACCGGGACGTGGCGCGCCGCCTGGCCGCCACCGGGTTCGAGCGCACGCCGGAGCAATGCCGGGTGCGCATCAAGAGCCTGAAGCGGCAGTTCCTGCTGGCCAAGGAGGGCAACATCCGCAACAACGGCCAGTACCACAAGATATGCAAGTTCTACGACGCCATGGAGAGCATCCTCAGCAACCGGCCGCCGGTGGCCGCCGCCGAGGACCGGGACCGGGACGCCGACCCCCGGGAGTTCATGGACAGCGGGACCGGCGGCGACGACGACACCGCCGACTGCCTGGAGGAGGACGGCGTGGGGGAGGCTGGGGGGGAGGACGGCTCGGAGGACCCGTACGCGGAGGGCAGGGGGGGCTTCCTGAAGCCGGCGGAGACCGAGGTCAAGTTGGAGTACCCTGCTGTGCCTATCCCCATCCCCATCCCCATCAAAGTGACCGTCGGGAATAATGGTGAATGCAACCTCAGCCTCACACACATGCACCTGACACACACACACACACACACACACACACACACACACACACACACACACACACACACACACACACACACACACACACTGTATGCCCAGCAAATAATAATACTGTGTCAGTTCTAACGGAGGCATCCTGTCAATTCACTGTCCAGGCACTTCCGTACGACCGGATCACAGCAACCAGCAGCCGACCAGCACCTTGACCTCCAGCCGGGCCAAGCGGCCGAGGAAGCGGCGCGCCAACTTCCCCATGGAGAAGCTGATGGAGCAGTTCCTGGAGCAGAGCGCCCAGGCCGAAGAGGGCTTTTACCGGATAGAGGAGCAGCGCTTGCAGGCGGAAGATCGCCGCAGAGAGGCTGAACACGCCAGGGAGCTACAAATGCTACAGATGCTCGGACAGATGTTTTCCAGCATCTCCTCGGCCAATCCCACCTCCGCGGCTGCCTCGTCCAGGACCGAGCCACCCGCCCATACCCCCGCCGCTTACCACAGTGCCTCGGCCTCACCTTCCTGCACGCGTGGCCTAGTGTCCGGTCACCTCAGACGCACGCCACCCCACCAGATGGCTGACTGTCTCAAACAACAAAGTCAGCTTTTACAGTCAGATCCCCAGGCATTAGGTACTAGCCTTGATCAGTGGAGACACTGTGGAGACGGTGTGAAGATAAATGAGAAAGTGGAACTTGACCGGCATTGCGTAGTGCTAGAATAGGCAGTCTGTCGATTTCAAAATCCTGCTATTTTTTGGGATACATATTAGTATTTAAGACCAGATGCTCAAATGCTATTGTGTTCGGTCGACATTCTCACGTTCACGCAACACACTTTAAATAGCAGACCCCATTAGAAAATGACAAAATATACTTTACCGCGTTTAACTTTCAAACATGTTCTTTCCTGCAGTGTTTGAGCGCTACTTAAACCTCGGGCTGTCACACGGAGGCATGGATGAAGAAGCGCTCTCCCTGATGAAGACCATCGTCCCTGCACTGACTTCCAAAAAACACAAGGGACAAGATGGACGCATTGGGATCCTCGGTGGCTGCCAGGAGTAGGTTGCAAATATATTTTCTTTTCTCTTACTGTTATTATTATTATTATTATTATTATTATTATTAATCTATTCTACTTTATTGTCTTTTATTTGACTTTATTTCTTCTTTAGGTAATACTCTACCGAATACTATTTATACCTCACCACTTCTTTGCATTTACATTTAGTTTAGTTTTTTTATAGCTACTATTTAAATACTGTTTTTATTCTAAAGCTTACTATGCTATCGTATTTATGTAAAGTTGTTGTTGGCTCCGAGAGCAAGAATTTCATTACTGGTAACGATGTGACATTGTTATCACGTATATGACTATAAACTTGAAACTTGAAACTGAAACTTGCACAGTAGAAGGGCTGAACAATGAATCGAAATATTGTCCAAAATTGCAATATGGCCAAGTGCAATATCAAAAATCGCAGGAGCTGCAATAATTTGATAAGGGTAAAATGTGTAAATGTAAATTTATAACACCTTTATAGGTACTGTAGTGCAGCATTAGATGCCCTGGCCTACACATTTTCTGGTTAAGCTTCCAGTATTATCAAGGGATCACGATCAAACAGAGTTGAATTTTGAACTGAATGTGTTCATGTTCATGTGTTCATGTGTTCATGTGAAGGTACACGGGAGCCCCGTACTTTGCTGCAATCGCTGCATTGAAAGTGGTAAATAATACTATCATGACAAATGACTACTGTTCTTGTTGTTTTTGATATATTGATCACAAATGTACTTTAAATCTGGGAGCTTGTATAGTGACTGTGTTCCTCTGGCCCTTTCTCCAGGGTGCAGACCTGTCTCATGTGTTCTGTACCAGGGATGCCGCAACTGTTATCAAATCATACAGTCCTGAGCTCATAGTCCACCCAGTACTGTAAGTATCAGCTTCTAACAATAGTAGTAGTAGTAGTAGTAGTCGTCGTCATTGCCCTCAATGGGCAAGTTTATCCTTAATACCATAGGAGCTAACTTGATATTATATTTAACAAAATGGCAACCATTAATCAAAAAATAACTAATTCTAATAAAAATTCTAATTTCCTTCTTAAAATATAGATTAATGTGGATTATGGATTAACCCACACCACCACCTGGAAGTAGTATAGCTTTATATTGTGAGTTTGAGTGCACATTACACCTATAACCAAGTGACCAATAGCATACCAACATTTAGCTAAACAGGTGTGTTTTTTGTGGATTTAAACATTTGTAAGATGCTGGCTGAGATGAGGACAGGACGTCCATGTACATCATTGGCATATCATCAAAAAAGTATAGGTGGACATCATATTTCCATATTCTACCTCACTATTTTGAATGGGATGTGACACAGTAATGTAGTATATTACATGAGGTGTTTACACAACGTTGGAAACTGGTTGGATCTCTTGTTATGATTCATAGGTGTGGAATGGAAATCATTTGTACAATTTAATCGTTAGTCGCATTTATCATTTCGGAGAACTCATGACTCATGACCCTGCTTGCTTCTTAGTTCCGTGTATTGGCGTGTGCTGGCGTGTGCTGGCGTTTGTTGGCGTGTGTTGCGAATTCTGAATCATCAAGCACCGCCGTAGCACCAGCAAAAATGGGAGGGGCATTTAACTTTGCGGGCCTGAGCAGGAATTTTAGAATGTTTTGTCCGTCTAAACAGGCAGGAACGGTTGTACGAGATGTAGACAACCGTCTACATCTCATAGAGGTCAACCCCCCCCCCCCTCTTGGGGTCAAAACCCCCTGCGGAGGTAGTGTACGCTACATTCAGTCTGGATTGGCTGGAGATAGGTCCTCTAGACAGAATCTCTCTTGGAAGCGTTGTCAAGTCATTGCTTAGCTCAAGCTGGGTGTCAATGCAAATGTCTTTGTTCAGACTGCAGGCAAATCAGATTTGTTTTTAGATCAGATCTGAAAGACAGACTGTCCATTATTTGCACGTGATTAGATTTGTGTGTCCAGACATCACCAACCTATCTGCATGGGTTGCTGCAGTAACAAAGTAGGCGTCATTATGTACACTGGTGACGCAGCTTTCCAACAAAAAACATCGATTGGGCATTCAAAAATTGTAAAAAAAACAACAAAAAACAGAAGCCTCCCCCTTAATTACCAGCAGACTATTTATTTCAGCGTCTGTCCATGGACTGTTGTCTGTGTTGTTGCCCTCCATACTACCAAAGAGTAGTGCTCTGCTTCTGCTCAGCCGCTCTGATACACTTCTGCCACCCACGTTGCGAGTGGCGCAAAAGTCTGAACGCCAAGAGCGTTTAGACTGAGACACGTCTGGAATCGCATTTCAAACCACCTCCAAATGTGGCTTGGATCCGATTTGCAAAAATTGCATTTCATGTGTTTTTTTTGCTGTCCAGACTTTCTTAAATCAATCTGGACACAATCTGGATATGCTAGAAAACAGATTTGCGCTGGCAGTCTGAACAAGGTCAGACGTTTCCATGCTGTGCCTTCTTTTCTATAAAGACTCTTCTAGACTTCTATTATTCAACATAATTTGCAACATTATTCTAAACTGGTTCACCACGTCTCGCTACATCTCCGCTCATTCTCTGAGATTGTGCGAACCATTGATGTGGTGCACAAACCATAAACCTTATAAACCGCCTCTTCGTCTAAACAGGCTGAGACTTTTCTGAGCACTTTGTGCCCTTCGTGTAAACAGATTCTTTTCTAGATTCAAAGAGGGTTGAGAATGAAGAGATTAATCTTGCATGATTATCTGTTGAGTCCAATGATGTAAACACACAGTAGTGTGTGTTGGCTCACATGCTATGCTATGTGTATGCAGTGACAGCCCCAACGCAGTGGAAGAGATGGACAAATGGCTACCCAGACTGCACAGTCTTGTGGTCGGACCGGGACTCGGGAGAGATGAGGCACTGCTGAAAACAGCCAAGGCATGTACAATACAACACTAATGCAACACAACTGTAGTTTGCGTTGTTTGATTGCAGTCATGTAATGGCAGTTATGGCAGATAGTAAAATAATACCATTGATAACAATGGGTGATCATTTCAAATACACACCTTTATGGATATTTTTTCATCTTTTGTGATATGTCGCCTTTTCCCTTTCAGGAGGTGATTGAAAAGTCCAAAGCGAGAGATATTCCTATAGTCATCGATGCAGTGAGTACTTGCCTGGTTTAAAATTAGCACACACCGACTGTCAGATCAGATACATCTGCAGACTAATTATAGTTGTGGTGTGTGTCTGTGGTCTGTGCCATGCATGCTTGTTTGTTTACAACAGGACGGATTGTGGCTTGTTGCCCAGCAACCATCTGTCATCCAAGGATACCAGAAGGCCATCCTCACACCAAACTTCATGGAATTCACACGCCTATATGAGGCACTGGTGGGTCTCTTAGCCCGGTTGTAACAAGTAGCCACTGTGTTAGGGCACTTTAACACCTATAGTTCAGTAGACTCGGTTTGATTCGGGGGTGAAGTTGATACTTTGTTGCATTTATCCTTTGGTTCGGTTGCTGTTCACACTGGACTTTGTGAGGCGAACCAAACGTAAACAAATGCCTCACGATCAAGCGGGCCGCTCGTCTATTGGGCAGAACAGCCGAGGTAAACTCAACAAAACGATTCCAAAATATATGTAATGTTGACAAAGCTTCTTGACTTTTAATTTGCATAATTTATCAAAACACTTAAAGGTACACTTGTGTAGAATTTAGTGGCATCTAGCGGTGAGGTAGTAGATTACAACAAACTGAATACCCCCTCACCTCTCCCTTTCTAACGACGTAGGAGAAGCTACGGTGGCCTGTACTGGCCTGTAAGGTACTAGCCAGAATACCAGAAAACTGTAATTAAATACACGGTCCAAATCTCAACGAGTGTACCATAGTACACATATGGAACCAGTGCACCAATGTACACATATGGAAAGTCACCTGTATACAGTATGTGTTACATTCACACTGGAGCTCCACTGGCCACGCAGTTTTTCACCTGCTTTTTCCTTTTGTAGAGCTAGCGGGACACACTTCTACACAACAATTTTAATGTTGTATCCGTTCAGAACATTTTGTAATGTGAGACGTATCTGTTTAATTATGTAATCACTAATAGCTGTGATCGCGTCTTTAGTTCCCTGTGTCAAATCACTGCTATTCAGAGCGTGAATATCTGTTGAATATCCAATATCTTTCTAACTTTAAAAAAACACTTTCAGACGCCATAAACTGCTATAGAGATGTGATTATTTTAATCCACCACAACAGTGGTGCTATGCTGCTATAAATGTCACATTCAGTTTAGAAGGGGGATACACTACAATTTACTTTTGTAGAGCTAGCAGGATACACTTCCAAACAGATATTTTAATGTTATATCCATTCTGAACATTTTGTAATGAGAGACGTATCTGGTTTAATTGCACTTTAGTTAGGCTATTGTTTAGAGCAGGGTAATTTGCCTATTGTGTAGAAATATTGACCAAACAATGGCTCTTTAGAGAGGAGTGCTGCTGCCCGACGGTTACACTTGGAAGCCCCGTCTCCTCGGCAGGTAGACACTTTCAAACTAGATAAACTGCTGTTGAGTTTATTTTAATACACCACCACAGTAGCGCTATGCTGCTATAAATGTCATTTTCAGTTTTGATGTCGGGACGTCCCTGCGGGCGGACATTATTGAAAAACATATACTGTACGTGGGGGAACTCCGCCCCACCCCCCCGGTAAGCTACTAAACGTTGTCCAACAATCCTATTTTAGTCTCAACAACAATATGCAAAGGCAAAGGCTGTAGAGCTGTAGAGCCGTTTGTCCCTTCTGGGCTACTGTAGAAACAAGGCGGTGCAACATGGCGGTCTCCATGGAAGGCGACCCGCTCCCCATGTAGATATACACTCACCGGCCACTTTATTAGGTACACCTGTCCAACTGCTCGTTAACGCAAATTTCTAATCAGCCAATCACATGGCAGCAACTCAATGCATTTAGGCATGTAGACATGGTCAGGACGATCTGCTGCAGTTCAAACCGAGCATCAGAATGGGGAAGAAAGGTGATTTAAGTGACTTTGAACGTGGCATGGTTGTTGGTGCCAGACGGGTTGGTCTGAGTATTTCAGAGACTGCTGATCTACTGGGATTTTCACGCACAACCATCTCTAGGGTTTACAGAGAATGGTCCGAAAAAGAGAAAATATCCAGTGAGCAGCAGTTTGTGGGCACAAATGCCTTGTTGATGCTAGAGGTCAGAGGAGAATGGCCAGACTGGTTCGAGCTGATAGAAAGGCAACTGTAACTCAAATAACCACTCATTACAACAGAGGTATGCAGAAGAGCATCTCTGAACGCACAACACGTCGAACCTTGAGGCAGATGGGCTACAGCAGCAGAAGACCACACCGGGTGCCACTCCTGTCAGCTAAGAACAGGAAACTGAGGCTACAATTCGCACAGGCTCACCAAAATTGGACAATCTCAGATTGGAAAAACGTTGCCTGGTCTGATGAGTCTCGATTTCTGCTGCGACATTCGGATGGTAGGGTCAGAATTTGGCGTCAACAACATGAAAGCATGGATCCATCCTGCCTTGTATCAACGGTTCAGGCTGGTGGTGGTGGTGTAATGGTGTGGGGGATATTTTCCTGGCACACTTTGGGCTTATTAGTACCAATTGAGCATCGTGTCAAAGCCACAGACTACCTGAGTATTGTTGCTGACCATGTCCATCCCTTTATGACTACAGTGTACCCATCTTCTGATGGCTACTTCCAGCAGGATAACGCGCCATGTCATAAAACATGATTATTATTTTCAGGTCATTATACAATAATGAAAACATACTTATGAATATTATATTCAATTTCTGCCAAGTCCGTTCCACTAAATGCCACTAAATTCTACAAACTGGACCTTTAAGTATTTTTGTGTGTTTCCACACGCATTTGTGTGTTGTGATCGTCAGACCATATTTGGATAAGGGCCATAACCTCCTCATTGTCACGTCTGACCATGGCTAATTTTTCTTATTTGTTTATGTCTACCTGACTCGATATTCATTTCCCAGTGCGCGGCAAAACTTCACCTACCACCTTTAACCCATAATGCACTGGGTTTTTTTTGGTTCGATTCCTGTAGCTGGTTCGAATCACATTCAAACCTAAAGCGAAACCGAACCAGAGTTCACTTAGAAGCGGGCAGAGACCCCCATTTTAAAGCGGACCAAAGTTTGTTGGGTTGGTTCCGCACCCGAGTTCAAACGCGCATTCACACGATCCCAAACGAACCGTACTCTCGTGGGAATCGCTCCAGGGTTCAATTAAAACGGATCAGGTGAAGGCACCCTTACGTACACAGACTGATAATGATATGGTGTTTTCTCTGCAGCTGTGTGTATCTATCTGTCTCATCACTATGACTTTTCAGCACCATGAGCCCATGGACAGCAGCGACCCGCGTCGGAGTGTCATGCAGCTTAGTGCCGCCTTGGGAAACCTGACGGTGGTACTGAAAGGGGAACAGGACCTGATCACAGATGGCAGAAAAGGTGAGCATCATGCAAGAACACATCCTCATCACATTAAAACTAGGCCTGGTTCAGACTGCCAGCCCAAATCCGTGTTTTGGCATATAGAGATTGATATCCAGGTTGATTGTTAGAGTCTGGACAGCAAACAATCACATAAAAATTCGATTTTTGCAAATGGGATCCAAGCCACTTTTGGAGGTGGTTTAAAATGCAATTGTAATCGGATTTCGGAGATGCGTCTCAATCCGGACGCTCTGGCCACTCAAATCGGATTTCAAAGTGTCTTTTGCGTCATCCGCACGGCGACCCATACAATGACGACGTTAAATCCAGAGGGATGGAAGTGCATCAGAGTGGCTGAGCAGAAGCAAAGCTTAAATAAATTGCCTGCTGGCACTTTGCACTTGCACACTCTTTTTTAAAAACATTTTGTAATTGATTTTTTTTAATGCAGAATCGATTTTTTTTAACCCTAACCCTGTTGGAATACATTACGTACCAGCGTATGTAGTGATGCCTTCGTGGTTACCACGGCAGCCCATGCAGAGAGGTTGGTGATGCCTGGACACACAAATCCGATTTGATCACTTGCAAATAACAGTGCAGACAGACTGTCTTTCAGATCTGATTTGAGAAACAAATCGGCTTTGCCTGCAGTCAACAAAGTGAACAGTGCCCATCCACTGGTGGCCTTTTTTTGATACTGATATTTCTTGTCATATGTTATAATAAATTCTGGTTCAGATCTCCAGATGGGGTGTACATTGTATGGTATTGTATTCATACAATTGATTGTCTGTGCGACACATTATTTAGTTACCTTTCACACTGTGCAAACAGGTATAACCACAATGCAATATGGAGCACAGTTGATTGGTGGTTTCCATGACAGTGTAAGCAGGAAGATCATGTGGTCGATGATTGGAATGTTGTTTTTAAACATAGATTGTATCTAGATTAGGAAACTCCTCTGTTTACATGAAGGGCACAATGTGCTCACAACGGTCTCAGCCTGTTTATAAGTAGGGTCAGCTTACGAGAGAGCCCTGCTTGATATGCGGAGGCACATACACCTTTCTGCACCACGTCCATGGTTTGCACAATCTCCGAGAATGACGTAGGGTGTACCGTTTAACATTGCTTTGTATAATGTCGGCAATCATGTTTAACAATATAAATGCCAAGACTAGGAATCAAAGAATCCAAAACAAGTAGGCACGGCACTATGATGTTTCTGAGAAATGTGCGTATGACTCCCCCCTTGCTTTATATTGGTTAATGACAGGTGATATATGAGCTAAGCACGTGACTTGACAACGCTGATTCTGTCTAGACGAGAACCTTGGCTAGTCAATGGAGATTAAATGTAGTGTACACCACCTCCGGAGGTGGTGTACAGTAGAGTTAATGTCTACATAAACCATTCTCCCCTATTTGGACTGAGAAAACATCTCTTTGCATTGCGATCTCACAACCCTTTTCAAGTCATGTAAATATGGCCAATGTCTGCATGTTTTAACACCATTTTAAAAATGGTTTCACAAAAAAATAGCTCTCCTAGGTCCAAAATGGGTTACCTATAGTTGAATTACTTCAATAACACAATATGGACCAAATCAATGATATATATAATTATTATAGAATTATTCAATGTAGGTATTTTTTATATATTTTCGCCCAAAAATGTATTTGTGCTTACTTCTGCTATGTGGGTGTATTGCGTTGTTATGAGACATGCCTGCACAGGCAATAAACTGGTATTTCGTCCGATTACATTGTTCTATTGTCAACTGTAACAGCTATTGATAGATGAATGTTTACATAGGTGGCTAAGCGCCGCTAAGCAACCCACTTTTTGAAAAGCTATGTCCCGCCCCTAACTGCCGCTTTTACACCTCACGAAAGACGTTCGAAAAATGCCAGCTGTCTTCCGGCAGATAGGGCCTTTAAAGACCTGTTCATAATCACAACAGGGTCTGATCTTTAACCAACATGTCGTATAATTGATCGGTGTGTGATTTTCATTTCAGTACTCTCATGCAATTTGAGAGGCAGCGGCCGACGATGTGGTGGGCAGGGTGATCTTCTCTCCGGATCGCTAGGTGTGCTGGCGCACTGGGCCTTTACTTCCACAGCACATTCCAAAAGGTACAGAACCAACGCACTGTTTGGGTGTTGGGTTTACAACGTTAAAGGTGCTGTAGGTAAGATTTAAGAGGTATAATTTGAGTTTAATTGGTTAGAAATGCCATAGCCAACTGTCAGCTATTAGTGAGTGAAATGCTCTGTGAGATTATCTGTTTCAAGTTGACTGCACCTGCCTCTGAACGAGCCAATTCCTGGCTCCTTTCTGACCAATCAGGGCTTCTCTTCCCCAATCTCAATGGCAGAGAGAGAGAGAGAGAGAGAGAGAGAGAGAGAGAGAGAGAGAGAGAGAGAGAGAGAGAGAGAGAGAGAGAGAGAGAGAGAGAGAGAGAGAGAGAGAGAGAGAGAGAGAGAGAGAGAGAGAGAGAGAGAGAGAGAGAGAGAGAGAGAGAGAGAGAGAGAGGTTATTTTGGGTGGTTTACTTTCAGAATCTTGCTCTGTTCTCTTTTCTGCTCTCTTTCTTTACAACTCTCGACTCTTACCAACAGCACCTTTAATAGATTTGGGAAAACCCTATTAAAAACATTTTTAAAAATGTTTTTTTTTTACATTATAATGAATGATGATGTTATGCATCCATGACTATATGTGGCATACAGTAATCCTCTCTCACTCTTCCTCAGTGTGAGCCCGTCAATGTTGGCAGCGTTTGGAGCGTGCTCTCTCACCAAACAGTGCAACAGTCAAGCCTTCCAGCAGCACGGCAGATCCACCACTACCTCAGACATGATCCAGGAAATCGGTTCTGCTTTTAAAAAGCTCTTTGAGAGCTAAATACACTGCTTTGTTCTTCACGGTACATAGTGTTGGGTGAGGGGATGTTTTAATATAGCCTACATTTTCAGTTCAGCTTTCCTTCAAACACTGTCTAAAAAAACACTGATTTTCAACATGGATATACATTGTGTGTGCCTATAGCTAGGCGAGTAAAAAGGTGTCCAAAGACACCCACTTTGATCTTTTTAGATTGTATTATACTGTATATGGATGGGCCGAGTGAGTTTGAACTGTGTGACACTATATTATTTGTGTAAAGCCAGCTATTTGCCATGTAAAACATAAAATCAAATGTAAAAAGAAATGTGATTAGTAAATTACACTCATTCAAAATTTTACAATAAATTACTTGTTTTTCAGCCACCACTCTTCAATCTGTCATAGTAAAATAATAATAATGTAATGCGCCTTGTCCGCCACAGAGGGGGTGTGTGTGTGTGTGTGTGTGTGTGTGTGTGTGTGTGTGTGTGTGTGTGTGTGTGTGTGTGTGTGTGTGTGTGTGTGTGTGTGTGTGTGTGTGTGTGTGTGTGTGTGTGTGTGTGTGTGTGTGTGTGTGTGTGTGTGTGTGTGTGTGTGTGTGTGTGTGTGTGTGTGTGTGTGTCCGCACCCGCGCGCGGTATCTACCAGTAACTACAACCCTACTACACAGCCACTCCTGGCGCATGCGCACAAGGTGATCAGTTAGCAGTAGCTTCAGCGCTAGCTATGCTAACGGGTGTTACGGTAGCAGCACAGAGTGGTCCGCCTCACAAAACTGTCCAACATTTGGGTCCGGGTCCACACTACGTTACACTTTCAGCCCAAAAAACAGCGGAACACGTTGCAAGGTAAACTTTTGTCCCACATGATGCACTTTGTCGCCATATCTAAACCAGGCTTGTGTATGTGTGTGTGTTTTTTTTTTCTTCGCCGTAGCCTTGCTTTAAACCGACATGATCTCCGTACTGTAAATAAACAACCGAAGTTACTTAAGGGGGCTGCGATCCGTAACACGTGTATGGACGTATATATATACATAAATATGCACGTATGTGTATTTGTGTATATATATATATGCGTGTATAAACACAACGCTAATGTCCCCACTACGACACGGAGCGTCTTGTCCGTGTCTCCATGATGGCTAACGACGTGTCTCCACAACACCGTTATACCGACCCGGAGAACGGGTCGTCCGGGACGGTGCTGACCCGATCACCGCCGGTTCTGGTCCCCGCCACGGGAGCCCGTCCTGGACCCGGACCCACCCCCAGGCACCGCGTATATCATCAGTACTACTATAGGGACGTCGTATCGTCGCACACCACCACCCACCATTTGTTTGCTGCTGCAGGGAGGCGGGGTGTCCACGGCGAAGTTGAAGAGGTCAGCCGAAAATACGGTTTTTAGGAGGCGGATGTGTGTTGGGATTCGACGTCCGACCGTTAAAAAAAAACAAAAACCGCGATGAGATGTTTTCGTGCGGTAATGACGATAATATCGCGGTTCGTTCGAATCGCGACGGTGGAGTGGAGCTGGTGGTCCCCTCTGGCGGCACAGTGTCGGCGTGGCGTCGGCGACGTTAAGGGGACCAGATTTATTTACGAAAGGGGGGATATAAAACCAGTACGTTTGTAGTTTGGTGGTCCACATGTCGGCAACATATGGGATGTTGTTTTTTCGACAAAAGGGACATATCGTATTTACGTGTGGGCTGTTCTGGTCACGGTATATGTAGTGGTGGTGGTGAAAGATTGGCCAGTAGGGTATGGTAAAACAAAGCCATTGTAGTGATTATCTATTGGCTTATGATCGATCATGCCTGCTTATGGTATAAAGTCGATAGATGGACCCCCCCCACCACCACCATCACCACGTCACAGCCCATCAGATCGACACGAGACTAATTCATCTATTCATTGTATTTCTCATTTAAAAACATGTGATATTTCCCATTAGTCTGCGTGGTCCCATCCAATGCCAGCTAATAGATCTGCAGTAGTATTCGCTGGACGTGGTCTGAGGTCCGCTCTGTTGTTTCTTTTTACGAAAAAGCAAACAGTTTGTTGACCCCGGGGGCCCTGTACGCTCAACGCCTTTCTAGGAACTGTGTTATCTCTATCCCTTTCCATATTGAGTCATTGAGAAATCACTGTCAAACAGTGTTGAGTTCATCCAGTGAAAGAGTCAATAGCTGTCCTGGTGAGCAATGGGGTTTGCTGAACATTTTTTTTAAAAATGCTACATTTATGCTACATTTATAAAGCATGGGATGTGGAGAAGACATGCATAATAAGATGTGATGGTTCACGCTGGTTGGTTCTTTGGGTGCACAACTAAACAGACTCAAGATTGTCGGCTTAATCGTATGTTTCTGTGGTTTCATCACTTCCTCTAATTGCAGGTTTTTTTTCTATATGCTTCAAAAAAATGTAAAAAGGATTTCGTTTTCATTTTGGTACAGGTGCAGTGGGTAAGATTGCAGCCGAATAAAAACCTGCAATGTTAAACCCGACAAATGGGGATCCCGTCCATGTTGTGGCAAATTATGTGGAGGAGTATTTGGATCTGGTGGAATCCTTGCCTTTCGACTTACAGAGAAGTGTGTCCCTCATGAAGGAAATTGATGCAAAATACCAAGGTAAGTTAGTTATGCTTCCAAACCACTTGACTTAATGAGACTAGTGGTGTTATTAAAATAATGGTATCAAAGATCATTGTGTTCTTGTCTCTGGTGCACCATTATAGCCATCTTATCTTCTGAGTAGTTGGTTGTTAAATATGAGTAATAATGAAAAGCCAGTTATGTGTACAGACCACTACATTGTACAACCACTACCAGAGACCACCCAACAATACATCCCCTTGTATTTTTAATGACATTATGTTGAATATACCTGAAACTATTCCTATTAAACCTTGTTGTTTGTGTTGGTCAGATGTTCTCAAGGAGCTTGACGATGCCTATGAACGTTACCGTAGAGAGTCTGATCCAATCCAGCGACGGAGGCTTCAGCTGTCTATCCAGAGAGTTTTGATCCGCAGCCAAGAACTTGGAGATGAGAAGATCCAGATCGCAGCTCAGATGGTGTGTAATAATTAACAAGCACCAGTGTTGGACTCGCAGTACACATTAACATCTACATTTACATTTAGGGCATTTAGCAGACGCTTTTGTCCAAAGCAACTTACAAAAAGTACATTTGTCAGTAGAAAGTACAACAACAATATATCACTGTTGGTACAGCAAGGATGTGAATAGAACAAGTTCCTAAGTGCACGGTAATTGCTAGATTCAGCTGTCCTTTCTGGTGTACAGCATGGACAGCTAGGGTGAGATGCTATTCGATGCTAAGTACTATTTCGTTGTCAGCTGTTCTAAAACCCTGGGTGTGTCCTTATCGTTTCAGGTGGAGTTGGTAGAGAACCGAACGCGACAGATCGATTGGCATTCAGAGCACCTCCATTCCTCTCAGGACAGCCAAGAAAGTCATGTCCCTGCGCCGGTTTCCGTGATGGCCGCCACAGCGTCCATAATGTCGCCGGCGTCATCGGTGACGGTCACGCCGGGCAAAGCCGGGCACCACGACAAGCGACGGGAAGACCTCGCACCGAGCTCGGTTGGCGTCGATAAGTCTGGGGGGAAGCGCTCGAGGCGCCAGAAAAACGGCGAGAATCGCGACAGCTACAGCGGCGGCGGTCTAGAACACGGCGATGACGCGGGCCTGGGGGCTTCCAGAGAGAAGAGGGCCAAGACGTCCTCCAAGAAGAAGAAGCGGTCAAAGGGAAAGTCTGAGCGAGAGGTGTCCCCTCCAGACCTGCCCATCGACCCCGATGAGCCAACCTACTGCCTGTGTGAGCAGGTGTCCTATGGGGAGATGATTGGCTGCGATAATGATGAATGTCCCATCGAGTGGTTCCACTTCTCCTGTGTGGGGCTCCATCATAAGCCCAAGGGCAAGTGGTTCTGCCCCAAATGCAGGGGTGAGAATGAGAAGACCATGGACAAGGCTCTGGAGAGAGCGAAAAAGGAGAGGTCTTACAACAGGTAGCGGCCCTGCCTTGCCATATGAACGCTATTAATGTATAGTAATTTTTTTGTGTCCATTTGTATTTTTGTATCAACGTTGCTATCGATGCTGTTGGAAGAACATGGGGAGGGGGCTCTTGGAAGAACCTATTTTTATGAATGCTACATTGCTGTAAAAAATATAGCTCCTTTCTGGTCAAGTTTGTATTTGTGAAGTATAGACATAATGTAATGCAACCTGCATGTTTTGAGTCAACTTCAAAGATATCTTTTGCAAAGTTGTATTATGCATGCAACATCATCCTTGTTCTTACTTAATTAACAAATAAAATACTTAAACTTGATTTTGTTGTCATGAGCCTATGATTTCCATCTTGATAATGAATCCCATTCTAACGTAGTTGTAGTTTGTTACATGGTTAAGATCATGAGATCAGCCTTTGTCAAGGTTGTCAAAGTGGTGGCAAGTGACTCCAAAACAGCAGTTACAAGTCCAATGGTTGGATCTTTCTAAAGACATCGTTATGTGACAATACATCATTTATCGTCTAGAATAACTTTTTTTTGGCTACATGGCCACATTGGATACCAATCAACCATCAAAAGGGAGTATGTCAAAAACAATTGGAAGAGAGACTAGCTTGAGAGTGAATTTGCCTTTTTTATTTACAAGTGCTGAAAAAAAATGAAATGAGGGGATGACCAGTGCAAATCCTGTACATAAATTCAGATGCACATCATCGTATATACACACAAGTACTGGACAGAAACCTGAATACACTCTTTCTGTCATGCATGTAACAAAGCTCACAACACAGCAAAGACACAACTTGAAGATGTGGGTCAGTGATTGTGGGCTATTGATAGTCCCAATATTTTCAGAGCAAGTTCTTTCCTGGCAAGTGAACCGGCCGAAGCCCAGAGAAACTGTTTGGGGGGGAAAAAAAGAACAGACAAAAGAAAAAAGTTCTGGGATGGAGCCTGAAAGTTTCCATTTCCATAATGACTTATTCACACATCCTTCAAAACATTTCACATAATGAGTTAGAGGAGATTTATTACAGCAAAACAGCACACACACAGGCATTTTTGGCAGATGGCCCAAAACAGTCCTTGGTGACGAAAGATTTCAAAAAGGCGAACTGCAGCACATAATTCGCTCTGATAGACCAATTAAAGAGGGTGAAAATTAAAAGAAAGGGTTCCGTGTTGAAGAGAAAAAAAAGGTTATATAAACGGAAGGTAAAGTGCATAAAAGCTTAAAATCAAAAGGTGTGAGGGGTCCAGAAATTAGGAGGTACTCCACTAAAACTTGCAGCACACACACACACACACGCACACAGCTCAAAAACCACGAGAGCAGCCACGAGGGATTGTGTGGTCAACTGTCTCTCCAGCTCTGTTCGACGATGGCCGACACACGCTTCTCATACTCCCGCTTGTTCTCCTGGTAAAGCTGAGCCGCCTGACTGTTCGCCGGACTGTTGGGGTTTGGTTCATCAAGCAGTGACTATGTGACAAAGAGGAAAGTGGGATGAAAATACAACCTGGGATTTATCGAGTCCTGGCCCAAAATTAACAGCATTCGTCGTTATTATTCTCGAGTGATTTAAACGTGTCGTACCTGAATAGAAGTTAGAATAGATGATACATCATAAGTAGGACTCCAGCGATTTTGTAGGATGTCCAAGCATATACTGCCATCTGCATACACTGTAAAAGACAAAGTATCCATATAAATAAATAAATAAAAACACTATTAAGTAAAACATTCATGAATATGACATTTAATATGAGGCACAGGGTGGGCTGTCATACCATTTGGGTGGAACATCTTTGAAACAAAGCGAACTGTAGGAGGTTTGTTTGGATATTCTTCTGTAAACTCAACTGTCAGCTTAAACGTACCTGGGGGGGATGGAGAACACAGATAATGATTTAGTCACAAGCTATTGGACCTTTTGGCTGGCTATGTAAAGGTGGTTGGAGATTTAATGCAACTCTGTATCGCTGTTAATCAATGATTTTAAGGATAAGGATCACAGGCCATTTCCACAGTGACAGATTGCCACACACCTTTCGACACAACTCGCCCAGTGCAAATAGGACTTCAGGAAAAAGTGTAATATCGCATTGCCATCTACATTGTCTTTACCTTCCTACATTCAATACATTGATTCACGTTTTGTGTTAGCAGACAAATACTCACCATCCTCAAAAGGTGTTCCCTCTGGGCTGTGTGTGGAAAAAAAAAGAATTTTGTTTCATTATCATTTCATTAATTTTGCTTCACCTTAGCAAGTACAATTAGACTTTGATGATGCACCGATCCATCAGCCACCGATCATTATCGGCCGATATACACCCTAAACATGTGATCGGTCGAGCAACTTGAAACTGTTCCACCATCTTCCATAATATAGTAATATGTTTTAGATAGGTATGTGTGTTAAAGGAATTTGTGAAAAAAACTGGACAATTCTAGCCAATATTTCACTGTAAAAAAATATGTCGGCTCGGCTGATCACACATTAAAAAGATCTGTATCAGCCCAAAAAAAACCTGATTGTGCATCCCCACTGGACGATGCAATTCCTGTTCCACAAAGCAACACTTTCTTACCCAAATATGACTGCATTCCACACCATGATGTTGTTTTCAGAAGGGGCTCCGCTAACCCCGGCTGGAGGGTCCTCTTGTAGACTATTGAAGCAAAGACAATCAATCATTATTACAGTACAAAACAGGTGGCTAACCCCAACCCTGGATTCACTAATCATAAACCAAAAAAAGTCCCTCCAAACATACACAATTTTCAATTTCAAATTTCAAGACCAGCATCTTACACTGAAAGCTGTGCTAACTGAAAAGGGGAACTCCAGGCAGCAAAGTGTCAACATTTCCAGAGATATGTTAAAATGGCTTCAGCCTAACATGACTCCCGGTGAACACTGCCAGAGTTAACAATTAACAAAAAGTCAAAAACGCACTCCTGTCGTTTCACACAGTCAATAAAACACAATGACACCGAGTCACTTTTAGGACAACCGGTCTGTGTGGCTGCCACCAAAACGTAGACTGGATGAGCTGGTGATGGGTGCCAAGCCAAGCAGCTTACCCTGCAAAACAACACTGCCCACCAGAGGAGGTTCAGGTTTCCCCTCCCCGGCCGTAGGGAGGGCGATGCCCGGCCGCCTTAGCCCCTCATCACGGCCGGTGAGCTCCCACCGGCTCCGGGGGGGCGGACCACCAGCTAGTTAGTTAGCAACACCTAATACCACCACCACCACTACAGCACCATTTTATTTACCCCACCCCCCGCCTCCACCCCAACGGTCTCCACTAGTGACGCCAGTTGGTGTCACCAACAACCGGCCCACGGTATCCGAAGCGAACCGACAAAAAAATAAAAAAGTAGGACATTAAAAAAAACAAAATAATCACGCCACGGTTTCCCCTCTCGACGTTATATTATAACGACCGGGGGACATGAACACAACGAAGCGGGGGGCTGAAATTTAAGCGAGTGAGGCGGACGCCGGATAAGTTTTTCGGGGTCCGCGTTAGCTCCGCGGTTAGCCTAGCATTGCTAGCTGTTTTTGACACATCACACCACCGCCACCACCATCAGCATAAAGTCTTTTACCGTTTAAAGTCTCTCATCAGCCGTCTTCTCGCCGGGGTCGACATGGTGATGGTATATAGGCGTGCCGGGGTGCGCTCGACGCTCACTATCTGCTCGTGTTATTGTTGTTCTTTCAATAAAATACTGGATTACATTTGTTTGTTTGTTTTTCACAACATTGCAGTCGCCGAAACCCAAGCCAGCTCAGTCTGTGCTAACTAGAGGCCCGACTGGTGGAGCTAGGTACACCGGGCGATACCACCTCACCACGGGGAGGGGGGGGGGGTGTTGAAGTTAAGAGTGTACATTTACTATGGAGAATATATGTACTTCATGTCGACCCACTGTAGTAAGTGGGACGTTATCCGATAGAGGTGTTTTTTAAAAACATTGCATGCGATTCATCTTACTAAAACTCCGTGCGGTTCGTAGCCGTGTAGAGTTGTCCCCTATAAGTTTATATTGGACCGGACCGGGAGGAGGGGTTAAACTGACGTGGATTCTGTGGCGTGCGGGATGTGATCAAGGTCGGATCCAACGACAGGTGACCATAAGGGTGTAGCCTATGGTTGATCACATCTTTACATTAATATAGATTAACTAACATTACAATGACAAAATGAGTGATCTGCACTTTGAGAATCTAAGAAATGTTAAACATACATTTATGATAAATAAACTGGTCTCACCACAAGATTGAAGGTTTAGTTTCACAAACCCTTTATTTGTATAGTAATGAGCATCATGGTATTCATCCAATCAAACTTTTATCAAGAAATCTGAAAAAGACATAACTCCTTAAACAAACAGGATTATCCAAGTACAGGCATTGGGTTAAATACATTGATGCGTATGTGTTCCTAAATCAAACTCGTTTATAAAGTGTATGTAGGAAAAACAAAGCTATTTACAGCGCAACACAATAACCATTGTGTAATCAAACTAATTGTATTTCTTCTAATAACGATAACGTTTGCACGCACAAAGAAAAAAATATATATACAAGGAAAACAGCAAATTCAGTAAATACAAGCCATCCCTTTTATGTATTTTTTAATTTTAATTTTTTTAACAAACAAATTAACTGGACCTTTGGATGGCTGTAAGACTTTTTATGCGCACGTCAAGCTTAACAAGAATGAACAGAGACCAGATGATTCTAGGATTCATGAACCATTGTATAGGAGCATGGTGCTGAAGAAAGCATGGTCATAAAATTGCTCTGCTTTCACAGACCTCTGGTGCTCCAATTGGCTGCCTGCAGTATTGTGGGTAATGGTCTCAGACATGTCCCTGTAGACAAGATGGTGGCAATAGATGTTTTCGGGTGTTGGTTCCCCGTTTGGGAGCTCTTGCTGGCTGTGGCCATTTGAGGAAATATCCCCACAGTGTGTTTCACCTGCCACTGGAGACAAAATCAAAATATACGGGGGATATTCACGTAACGCAATAGTGTATAAGTCAGTCAGAACATGTGAATACATACAACCAATGTTAATTCGAGTAGTGGGAGAAGAGTCCATTCCAAGGAGACAGATTTTGTTTTGCCCAACTATTATAGGCTTCAAAGCCAGCAACTCTGTACCAGAGCTGTAATAATTACAACAGGTGACCTTAAAGTTGGCCTCATCAGCCTGTTTGACAAACTGCCCTAATTCAATGGTTTATCCATTGGGTCAAAGAGAGCACTAGGTCAAAGTAAATCCAAAGTCTTTTGTAGTTATAGACCAAAGCCAGACACATCCTGAGTGCCTCTTGCATGGGGAGAAGAACCATACTCAACTACCCTCACTTGCCTCTGACATTTATATAACAAGCTAAATGCCTTGATTAGTTTATGCAATGAAACACCAAAACCTAATATTTCCCAAGCTTACATTTGTAAAATACATCACAAATGTAATTGAGATTATCAATATATTTTTTGCTAAACTTCCCTATCCTGTCAGTCATGACATTGTGTGACGGTTGCACCGTTTAGTTGATCAAACATGTCGAAGGTCGACAGGAGACTAACTACCATTTATATACCACATATACACATCTAAGCATTTGCGTTTACACACCTCCAAACTAAGGAAAAGCTGCACAGTGAAGCTCTTGTACGTATAATTACATTAATTGTAAGGATATGCTTTGGCATAAAGTAATATGCTTTTTTTTTAACAAATGAGAAGGAAAAGCTTCATCAGCTCAAGCTAAACCTAACATGAAAAAGTCCCCTAGGTTGAACCATTTCTAAGGACTAAGGCACTTAAAATGCCTGTAACTGTTCTAAAGTAATACATCTGAAAACATTGCATTTAAACTCAAGTGTCAAGTGGCCAAACAATGTCTCCCTTTTGAGATTTAAACTAAATTTAAGATGTCAATGTGTATATACATGACTCTAATGTATCCTGTATAATTGTGCAAGAAAAAACAAAAAATCTTCTGTCAAACCTTGACAAAACTTCTGTCAAACCAACAAAAACGCCTAACAAAACAAGGACAACTTTTAAATGAATGAATCATATATTACTGATCTTAAGAAAATTAGAAAAACCCATGACTCGACACAATTCTATGCCAAAACAACAAACAAAGATCCATATGTACTCAACACACAGGTTAACCATAACCAGATGGTACCCAACACTTTGCGAAAAGAACACCCGGCTGCAAATTTAGGCACACGCACAAATCGCAGGCACACAAGCCCCTTTAAAGGTACGCATAGGAGTTGGTGCAGCGACACGGGATCTGCATGGATGTCACAGTGATGATCTCCAGCTCTTTAGGGGCAGGGCCAAAGTTGTCCACTTTGACCCGGTCCTCACTCTGGTCCATCCCTTGTGCTGCCGGAGCATACTCCCTCAGCCCAAACGTAAAGGGTCCTGGCCCACCTGAGGTTGCGGTGGCTTCCTCGACCATGCTTTCCATGTGGACCTCTCCAGCGCCACCCAGTGGCCCGTTGCCATTCAGCAGTCCTGGTGGGCCACCAAAGCCTGAAAAGAGTTTAATCCAGGAGCATGTGTCAATAATATCGACGACCATGGCAACAAAACACAAATGTCACAAGTATTGTAATACACACAACTGTCTTTTCTAAAGGGTTCATGCTATAATTATTACATATATTATTAGTTTTTTTTTAAATAAACCATTGTAATGCTCCAATTAACTACACAGAATGAATTTGGATCATTTTAATTCTATAAATTATTGAAGATTTGTGTCCAAACTTACAATGTTGCAGTTGTGACCAAAATAAACAAAATATCCAAAACGGTGTTGACCCGTTAAGACTTTCATCATCTTAATCCCCCCCTCCACCACAATTACACATATAGGTAGGGCTGCAACTAACCATTATTTTCAGTCGATTAATAACAATATTTTTTTATGATTAATCATTTAGTTTAGAAAATGTCAAATAGTAAATGCCATCACAAGAGTCCAAACTGATGTATTTAATGTGCTTGCTTTATCTGACAAGCCGTCAAGAAAAACTAAAGTATTAATTTTATAATGATGCATGAACCAAACATTTACATTTCTGAAGCATGAAGCAGCAAATGTTTGGTATTTATAAGTGATAAATTAACTAAATGATTAATCGATTATAAAAAACAATTTGATACATTTTCTGTCGATCGACTAATCGTTGCAGACCTACGTAGCAAGCAACATACCATTTGTTCTTGGCTTTTTAATCTGATTGGCTTCCATTCCATCAAATGACCGCTTTCTGTTCGGTGCTCCATTGAGGAAACTCCTCCCCTGCAGGGTCGGGAGGGAGTTGTCCCCGTTCAGGGCAGTACCGTTTAGGCAAAACCCTGAGAGCTGGCCCTGGGATGGAGCCAGGTTCCGCTGGAGGTTCTGGGCATTGAAGAGGACCTCAGCGCACTCCCGGAAACCCTGGGCATGGGCCAGGTCGGCAGCGGTCAGTCCACTGGCATTCCTCAGACTGTACAACAAGAAGGGAATGCGTCAGGGACGCCCCTGGGAACAGCGTGCGGACAACAAAAATCACCACGCACTCACGCATACACACCCCAGACTCAAAGTACACACAGACAGACATACATTTGTCCATACATACACACACTCAAACACACACACACACACACACACACACGTATACAAATTGCCTGCACTGTGCTATCCTCTCAACTCCTCGTCATCTGCATGATGGATGACGCATGATCCTTTTTGGATCATATTCATATTCCATAACACAGCTAAAAATCCTAATTGAAAAAGGCTTAAATAAGGGAAAATATTATCTGCTGCAAAAGGATATGATTAAGATGCATAGCATTACAATCTCAATGAATGACTGAGACAATCTAGTTGATTGGCTGATGACCCCTTCTAGTTTTCATATTTGGCATGTTAACAGCTGCATCGGTCGACTGCGGCTTGTTGAGCTTCAGCTTATTAAGGGCAGCCTGGTCATCAAGAAGGTGAGAAAAGACGTGATGTGATCGTTGTCTTCGTCGTAGACAGAAACTCTTGGTTAAATCCAGAAGGTTGAGTAAACTGTTCTTCCTCATTATATAATATGATCAAATAAATTAAAGTTGGAGACGGGACGTCAAGGAACATGGTCAATGGCAAAGGAAGTGATTTCTTCTTAATTTCTTAAACATGTCGTTCAGGGTTCCGACAGCCACGGGTCCTTTATGGCACAAGTAGAAAAGGTCTTCGGGGTTGTCAATGATATCCATTTTTCAGATTCCATTTCCGTCAAGTGGTAGAACCGGATAGAACCGGATAAGCATCAAGAATGGAACGACGATTGAGGAAAGTAGTCAAGTAGTTCCGGGTCTGGAACAATGAAAAACCTCCAGGAAGTTTGATAAAAAATAATAACTATCATCAGCCTTAGAATCAACAGAAAGCTCAGTGATACCGAATCAGTGGCTTGGCAGTAGTGTGCCAACAGTGTTGTTAATCATATCCATTTACAGCAGGTATGTTGTGATCTATGTGTGGGATTATGAACAAGCAAACAATGCAGCCATTTCAAAATAATTTCCCCCCGTCATCTTTGGGTTTATGTTAGCGATGGAAACAATGTCATTGGTTTAAGATACCCGTATATGACCTAGTCATGTATTTAAGGATTTACATTTTGGAAAATGTGAAGCAGCGCTTTCTTATTAATGGCATTCAAGCCTCTAAACAAATATAACAAGGCCCAATGGATGGTCTTTGGCAAAACGATTTAACTGCCAAACACTAAATATTTCCAATAGCCAAGTTTAAATACACTGCTGCGTTTGTTTGGAAGCTAAATGTCAAAGGATTCTGGTGCAACAGTTGCCGAGTTCTCAGGAACAAAAGTGGGTCTTTGTGTAAATAACGTGGTGCTTCTGAGTCATGTGTATAGGCTTTCTGTTCTGAGTGGAAGAGAGGGGATAAATACGTAATACACCTTCTTCCTGTCATCATGTAGGTAGCAATGTACTATTCAAACCGCATGTCTCCTTTAAGAACGATGTATCCAATTACACATTGTCCATAATATTTATTTTGATTGTTTATATTCAGGATAAATAATAGTTGGAAGAAAGAAATAATACCTAGCAAAAAGGAAGAGTGCCTAATTAAAGGAAGTATGTTATACCATGTGACATTGCCCTTCATACACTGGTATTACATGTTTTTCAAGGCCATTGTTTGCTTCTTCAAATATTTAAAAGAAAATTATCTGTTCCTTCTCTCATCCTAAACAGGTGTGTAAATAATGTTTGGGAAATAGTGCACATGACAAACATTTTCTGTAGAATTTGAAATAAAAATATAAACACATCAACCTGCATACATTGTCTGTCCCCTTTAAATTAACGCTTCCAAGGATCCAAAGGTTTCTTAGTTTTATATGAATGTGGTTGGTGAAATGGCCTCACTTAAAAAGGTTGGTATGTTACATGAACAATAAAGTAGACTGTGTTTAGGGTCATTTGTTATTTCTGTGCTGAAACATTTTATGATCATTCAGCCGTAAAGAAGTTTCTGATACGGTTCTGTCCATGATTAATGAGTCCACTTCAGCTCAAAGATTTGCCACGAAATTGCTTGCAATGGGCAACTGCTTGCAAAAGAATTACAAGATAAGGTTCTGAAACTGGGCCGTTGGAAGCCGCTTGCGGCTATTGCAGTGGCAGGTGCTTAAGCCAATTTATGCCAGAGTTGGAAGCTAGCCATGAACCGGGCTCATCCAAAAGAAAAAAAAACTACATATAAAATACAAAAAATAGATATAAACACACACAAAATGTATAATAGTTTAAACTAGAATGACCAAATTACAATTCATCAAATTTTGGTCAAGAT
The DNA here is from genome assembly GCA_030340625.1 of Merluccius polli. NCBI lineage: Eukaryota > Metazoa > Chordata > Actinopteri > Gadiformes > Merlucciidae > Merluccius > Merluccius polli. The sequence continues at coordinate 60,791 of JAOPHQ010006615.1, forward strand.
GTAGCTTGCTGGCTGCAGCTGTTCAGTTAATCTGACTAATCTCTTTTAATGCTTTTCAAGGTCATTGCTCAGACAGTGTTTTGCTGCAATTTGAGCACATTTTCTTTATTCTGTCTCTGTTAGGGAACCCTACATGAGTTTTAAATTCAGATTTTAGACTAGCATACTTAAAATAAATGGATATATTATATCCTACATGTTACGTAATCAGCCAAAAGTTTAGAAAATATAAATCGCCATTAGTGAGACCAACCACCAACCGACACCATTGATTCAACAAAATAGCGGTCCTCCCCCAACCCCCATTTTTGGCAGGATACGTAATGAGGAAGCGTTAATTCATTGTAAATGCCTAGTATGCTTTGCTTTTTGATCCTAAACACAATCACCTCCTCTTGCTATTCTCTAAACTCCCAGAGGCACCCTATTATCATGCTACATGTTGACATGGGACTCACATGATTAAACCTGTCCTCACAAAGGGATCCTATGGTTAGTTAAAAAATAAATTAAAAAAATAAACAAAACTGAATACAGAAACAATTATGAATAGCAAAGCATGCATGTCTAAAAAAACGTACATATTAATTTTTTTAACGTTTTGATTTATAAAGTCCTAGCATTTAAAACCAATCACCGCAAGAAATACCTCAACAGTTTGCCAGTGTGTCGATAGGAAGCGATAGTGAGAACACTCAATGCCACAACAGTGCGGCTATCCCAGGGAACGGGGCAGACTCAGCAGTGTCTATTCTCCCCCTTTCAAGGATTACTTGAAAAAACCAAGTCATTTCCAATTCAATGGCTGCAAAACATTAAAACGTATGGTTCTGTTCCGTTAACAGTACAGAATTTATTTCGTACTTATTGTCACTTTCAGGAAAAGAAAGGTGACAAAAGATCAGACGTCAAAACAGACTGTATGATATCATTGTATAGGGTTAATATTGTAAGTGACAGACAGATAAAACAGTTTTAATAGGTGAAATAATCTGCATAATAAATTGACAGTGTAAAACCATTGCAACAGGATGATTTGTTAGCAGTATACAGTTAATAGCTCATCTAATGATGCAGTGGCAATCTATCCCCTTTCACCAAGCTTCTTGCAACTGTTCACTACTCTAACTAAATGGCAGCCTCTATGCACTATAATTCCCCAGAAACCATAGCACTTCTGAGGCTCATGACAAATCTAAAACGCATTCAATGTTTCTTTTTTTATTTGCAAACTACAGTTATATTTTGAATGCTTAAATAAGGTTTATTTAGGTTTGATGTTTTTAGAATTAAAATATTTGATCTGAAATTCCATGTTTCAAATGAATGGGAGGAGCATTGCAGCACAAATTGCATTCTCTATAATAAAGTGGATAAAATGCATTAAGGTGATATTGTCAACACATTGATGTTTTCAGTGCATTAGGGAAGTATTCAGACCAATGTTCCATTGCTCATTGTTTAGATGTTTCTATAACTTGATTGGAGTTCACTTGTGGTCATTTTCAGTTGATGTGATGAGGTTGTCTGGGGAACTGTCTTCTTCTTTGATAGGTCCAAAACACCAGAGTAGCTTCCATTAATGGAAGAAGTTGGAACCCCCAAGAATATCAATGATGCTGGCAGCCCGGCTAACTTGGGCAACCATTGTGGAGAAGGGCCTCAGTCTGTGAGATGACCAAGAACCAAGATTGATTCAGAGATCGAGCTGTGGTTTCTTCAGGATGTGATTGTTTTCAGCATGGTCTTCACTCACCACCTAGTCACTAACCATCCCTGCAGTGAGGCACAGTGATGCCAGCTTCATGCTCTGGGGATGTTTTTCATTTGCAGGTGCTGAAGGACGAGTGAGGATCAAGTGAAAGCTCAACAGAGCTAACTGCAGAGAGATCATTTGGGAAAACTTGATCCAAAGCGATCAGGACCTCAGAATGGGGAGAAGTTTCACCTAGAACAAGACCCTAGGTAACTATAGGCACACGGCCAAGAAAACAAAGTATGCAGAAGCGGCTTCGGGTGTCTCTGAATGTCTGTGGGACTTAGCTTGACTGAACATCTCTGGAAATATCTGAAGCAGTTGCTGTGATGCTCCCAACCAAGCTGACTTGAGGGGATAATGGAAGGCGTTCCCCAAATATATTGGTCAAGCTTGTAGTGAGATACTTAAGAAGACGTGGCTGTAATCACTGCAGAGATGCTTCAACAAAGAACCAAGTGAAGGGCATGGATTTTTACTTTAATGTGCTTTCGGTTTTAAATGCACAAAAAGTTCCAAATACATGTTTTATCCATTCATTCCCTCTCATTGTGGGAAGTACATGTAGAATGATGAGTGAGTTGTCTTTTAATGAGGCTCTAACAAGTTGTGAAAAAAGTTAATGGCGCCGAATACTTCCTGAAAGCACTGTATATATATATATATAGAGGCATCATTTTTACCTCTTCAGACATGGTAAATTGTAGTGGCGAATCATGCCTTGTTTATTAACGGTATCAGACTCTGCAATTATAGTCTGTTTAATATCAACAGCCCGGAGAGTATGGCAGTATACATTCCAGTTTGTAGACGGACCAGGTAAAAGGTTCAATTGGGTGCCGGTATATATTTATAGGTCCAACATGACCATTTGTAAGATAATCCAAAATAATATAACAGTATTATAGCATGTGTATTTCATAATACACATGCTATGTATAAGCACAATGCTTGCAACACTTGTGTTAAATGTTAAATGTTCTGGAATTTCAAATCAAATGGAAATACTTTCATGACTTGACTATTACTACTTAGTGGGAAATTGTTGTTGTGAGCATCTTATTGTCAAATCAAATTTTAAGAAACTCAATAAATATTGTATTACTAGCCTAAAGAATTATTGTAATATATGGTTAGGAATGAAAGCATAATAGTATATTTTTGTAAAACTACAGTAGTAGCTCAGTGATGCTGAGGATTGTGAGCATTTTCATACCAAGTCTTCTCTTTCCTAAGCCAACTGTTTAGAGACCGTCTTTTTGTCTTTTTTCATTTTTGGTACATTTTATGATCAATTAAATAATTAATGAAAGCAAATACAATTGTATTATGTATCAGTCATTTTGATTTAAATGTGGATGAAAGTAAGACAAGAGTTGTCGACTAACAACTGCTTCTTTGCACCACACATCATTTGTATAAAGCTAAACTTGTGTTAACATTCTTTCTTTGAAGCTGGATGTAGCCAACTTCCATAGAGGACAACTGACTTCCAATCACATTTGTAAATGTTTACCATCGACGTCCTTTAAGATTTGTTCATATCAAATCATACGTAGATCATACAAGTATTTCATATTTAAGTCGCCTCGTGGTCTAAAGTTAAATCTGATTGTCTCTTATTACCATTTACTCCATTAGTAGATGTATCGTGTGTGTATAGGTTTCAATATATTGGAGTTATTCCAATTTGTACTCTTATACTCATGTTTTCGCTGCTGCTGTAAAACAGGAACTTCCCTTCGGGGGTTGATAGTGTTATCTTATGTCAAATGAAGCAGTACATTTGTGTGTGTGTGTAGTTATTTTACAGAAGACATCTTAAAATTGTCATGAGCCTCTTTCCCACCTAGTCTGGCTTTACTTTCCTGCTGGCAGTGAGCCTCCTTATTTTTGGAACATAAGCTAAAAAAGGACATGAGGTAAGAAACAATTCTACGGTCTGCAGGGGAAAAAACAATTATATCATTATCACATCAGTGCACACAGAAGCCGATGACCAAATGCACACCACATCATCCAAGTATCCAGTAAGCACCAAGAGAGTAATCATGTTGTGTAAATACACTGCAATTGCTCCAGCTCACTACTTGAGCTTGGTGTGTGTGTAGCCTACTAATGAACAAACATGTTTCTACATAGAACATTGCACGGCAATTTACAATTGTGTCTTATTGCTTAAAGTGGTACATTGACCTGTACCTACAATCTGTCACACTATGTGGGAAGGTTTTGGCACCAATATAGAGAATTCTAACAGAAAGCAAAGTGCTCTGCAGTTAATGAGCCAGGCTTGAACATTTTAAAATCTAGAGTTATTATGAACTATATTCACTGTTAAACATTTGTCAACATGCCCTTTAAGCATTGATTACTCCTGTAAACCAGGTCATATATTTAATGAACAACACAACATGTCAACCCTCTGGTAGTTTCTGATTACTGGAATATGAGGGCTGTCAGCATGAAACAGCTCATTGCACAAATAAAATTCAGAATAGTGTATATACATATAATGCTCAGGTATTTTTGCTTTAGTTAATGTATCAAAAAAATTAATTTCCCTCATCAATACTGACTGATTTGTCACAGTAGGTCAAGTAACTACAATATTTATTCATAATAATTAGCTTTTAGCAACTTGGGAGAGCAAACTGGTTTGGGTAATTTTTTTTTAAACTCAAGCCTCTCCCATTAACATGATATAAAAGATGCAAGATACTAGTTTTGGACTGACACATTCTTTCATTACCTATTACAATGTCAAATCAGGGTGCGTACATTTAGACGCCAAGAAGAGTAACTAAAGACTGGCCTAAACACTCAGTCACACTTGCAAAGGTGTGTTGCAAGGTGTGACAGCTGACTGATCAATTCATAGCTAGCTTGCATGAACGATCACTCTACAACAGCCAGTCTACTCATTACTATATTTATATTCTCTCATCACTAATGTTTGCTTTGAAACACAGGGGAATGCATAATAACTCTTTAGTGGCATGCCTAATTATGCCTCCAACAATATCCAATGCCCTCATCTAAAAAGCAAGCTAAATATGTACACTGTGTGGGTAATAAATACACATTTTGTAACAAAAGCTATTTTTTATTTGATGCAACAGAAAGGCAGCGTTCAAAGTGACAGCCCAATTCAGACAAAAAGAGAATGTGCACTTGGTCATCAGGTTCAGTTGTGCACCCAATACACTAAACCAAACAAAGGGTTAACAAATAAAACCACACTCTGGATATAACAAAGATCATGCAACATGGCCTACTATGCTTATATCAACATTTACATTAAATTGCTCTCTGGGGTGTATAATGAAGTGGATATAGTTTTGAACGTTTAAATGTTTAGTTGCACAAAACTTGCATCACAGGTTATATACATCTCTGCTTATGTCATAATTTCAGCACAAATACAACTATTTACTGCAATGTTGTAAAGCTATCTTTAAGAATCAAAATAAATTATCATTGTGAATAAGGTGGCCATTATACACAGAGAGCAACTTGATGTGAATTGTTGCAATATTAAACAACAATTTCTATGATTTTTCTAAATGTTACATTTTCAGGGGAACACCACCAAAACATGCTAACTCTAGTTATCTATATGTTTTTTGGAAAAATACAATTATTTGGACATCTCGCCCAGTGTTGTTAAATATTGAACAATCAATGTTATGGACTGGCCCCAAATTTGGGAATAAATGGCTATTTGCTTGCTGAGACGATTAATGTAATCCAGATTTTGAACCATGTGATCATCAAAGGATAGAAAGCCTATTGAGCCAGATACTTAATATTCTAGCCAATGGTCAAATCTAAGTGCCTGTAGCTGCCACCAAATGTGACAATTTAAATATATTTAAGGTTATCAAGACAACTGGGTCATACATAAGGGACCATATGACCTCCCTTAATTATCATCATAGAAACGGAATAACTACATAGCATAGAGGTGTCAGACATGCACTTCACTTCAGATTTGGTGGTGGTCCCTTGCAAAAGGTGTAAGTTAAGATGTTAGGTAGTAATAGCAGAGAAGAGGACAGAGAAGAGGGTTGCAATAGGACTTACTCAGCCTCCGCTCCCTGCATCAAGAGAGCCCTGACACACTCCAGACTGCCCGCACGGGCAGCCTTGTGGATGGGGGCCTCACCCACATAGTCCTGAGTGGAGGGAGATCCACATTATGCAAAGGAACAGATGCAGTGTCCAACACCCAAAAAACTACACATGAGAATGAATTTATTAGGGCTGCAGTGATTAGTCTTTTGATCAGCAAACATTTGCTGCTTGATTACTGCAGAAATTCAAATGTTTGGTTCATGGACCATTATACAATAAATACTTTTTCTTGGCCGCTTGTCAAGATAAAGCAAGCAAATTTGGACTTTGGACTCTGGTAACTGCATTTGCTATAATTTATAACATATTCTAGAATAAATGATTAATCGAAAAAATGATTGTTAGATTAATCAACTATGAAAATAATCTTTAGTTACAGCCCTACAATGAATATATATCTGAAAAGAGATGTTTGCATTATTATTCTACATTTGTGGCATCTACCATTCCTCCCAAGTTTTCATGTTATTGCCAAGATCAAATGCAGAACGGAGGGAAGAAGACGGAGGGTGTGAGTGTAAACTTTACACCCAGCCGTTAACCGCCACCCACTCACATAAACATGGACTTGACTAAAGACGGGTGGGGTGGGTGGGTGGGGATTTCAAGGAATTTTAAAGCCGTTGAAGCACAGAGATTTCCAACAGTCTGGATGCCGTCTGTTAAACCGCCAAAATGTAGGTCATATGAAAATGCTGCACTTAAAAGTACATGCGGCTACATCTTTACAGATCCAGGAGATCTTGAAACCTAAAATGTCTAATGATCTCAAGTAAATACATGCTGAATAATACAATAGACATACAGACACACACATCATGTTTATTACAGAACTGCAAGTCAACGATGACTTACTAGACAAGACACCATTATGTAACCGTGACCTACTAATCTACACTCACAGTGGTGCAGTGGAACATGACATGTAGTACTGTCTGTGAACTTTAAAAGGAAAATACACATCACAGAGACAGAGGAAAAGGCCGGGATTATTTAACCCAGACAAATGCATCGTCTTGGATTTCGGATATTGTAATATGGCATAAGTGCTTTTTCTAAGTGAATTTTCCTGGTTTTAAAGGCTGCATTACACTAGAGTGATAAAAATAAATACTTTTCATATTTCAAGTATTTAATTCACACAGGAGTATACAAAAATAAGCTTTACCATGTGGTTATTTTATATAGACTATTTATTGAATTACCAGAAAACATGTTATACATCATTATGGAGATATTAAATGATCGGGATAGAAGATTTTGACCATACCTAATGCCAACATCAGAGTCTGGAGGCAGTTTGGGAGGAAGAGTGGGTCAAAAAGGGAGCATGGGTCATGACCCATAGATAGTAAGGATGATCCGTTTGATCAGATCAGCACTGAGCTCCCGACATTTGTACTGGCGGCTGCCCCTTCCCTAATGCTTCAACAGGACCAGTGGCTCAGTAACGTTGGTGTTTTTAAAACAAGAGTCTTCATTGTAGAGGATTACTTAACAAAGGGCTGGGCAATAATTCAATATTATCGTTTACTGTCTTTGAATGGTATTGTATTGTCATGAAACAAAGATATATCGTGATGCCGGTTTTTTTAATCAAATATGAGGTTTAAACCGTCAGTGAGAAAGGAAAACTAGGTTTTAGTCCAATGCCATACTTTGCATTTCCATATACCTCAATGTAATGAGCTTGTCTAATTTAATGTTTTTTTATCCTCTATAGAAAATCATTCCTGCTCGATTGTTCTTTCCCGCCACTTGGTACGAAGGCACTGTAGTCGTGTTACATTGCTGATTAAACTGCACATGAGGACGCCGTGTTGCATGTGGTGTGAAGGTGTGAGGTGGGGTCTCACTGCCATACCTGTCTTTTTATATCTGCCCCGGTTTGCAGTAACCATAACAGGCAGTCGGGGTGGCCCCCAAAGGCAGCGATGTGGGTGGGCGTCTGGGCGAACCTGGAGGTCACCGCGTTCACACCGCAGCCCACCTGCACCAGACGCATCACGCACTCCAGCTGCAAGGGACACACACACACACACACACACACACACACACACGAAGACGATTAGTAACAGCTCACACAACAGTTTGTAAATCGTTTATTTTGAATCGTTTATTTACTTTAGCATAAAACAATGATATGCTGCTAAAATCTCAGCGGCAAGTCGTGTGTAGTACATGCGTTATCATTTTGGATTGAACAAATCCCTTGCAAGTGTAAACATATGGGAATACATCTCAGACTCAGACTCGGATGCAGGCCCAGATCATAAATCATAAATCATGTTTGGACTCGCTGGCGCACTTATCGCTTAGGCGGCGGTCAGGTTCCCGCCAGGACGCAGACAGGAACCCGGTGCCGTTAATGTTTAACCGAGAGAGAGAGAGAGCCGTTAAGAGGAGACGGCAATGAATGAATACCGTCCGCCAGGAGACCGGACCAGACCGGACCCCCCCCAAGCTACAAGACCACAGACCACACGGCCACTGATCTCAACGACGTAAAAAAACAACAACAACCCGTTAACAGAGGAAACCCCCCTCCACCACCACCACCACCTCCATCAACACACACACACACACACACACACACAACGAACAACCGTGTGTGTGTAGTCGTGCTCCCAGCGTTGGCCATGACGACGACGACCACAGCAGCCAGACCATAATAAGCCGCCAGACCATAATAATACCAACGCGGGTTTTTCTTCTTCCTCCTTTTTGTTCCCCCACATTTTCCTCAAACACACACACACACACACACACACACACGGTGTTTCCCCCCACACACACATACACACCAACCGACATTAGCGGCCATGACGAAGGCTACCATGACGACGCTACGGTACCTTTCCGAAGTGCGCGGCCCAGTGTATGGGCGTCCAGCCGTAGAAGGAGTCCTCCGCGGCCAGGGCCGCGCCGCCGCCGCCGCAGCCCCGCAGCAGGGCGCACAGGGCGGCCACGTCCCCGTCGCGGCACGCCCGGTGGAGCGGGAAGCGGTGGCTCAGCACCTCCTCGCTGGAGAAGCCGGACGACTCGGTGCCCACCGACATTGTAACCCCCGGAAAACAAACACGACGACGACGGCAGCGAAACGGGCTCGGCTCGGTTCGGTTCGGGGGGGTTGGACCGATAGTATTTTTCCCCAAGTCGTTAAGTTGTTTGTTTCAAAAAACAAACAAGGAGGTGAGATACCCAGACCCGCCGCCGCCGCCTCGACGTTGATGTCTGCGACTGCGTGCTTCTGCCTGACAACGCGCGGGGAGGAGGAGGAGCGGGAAGGAGGAGGAGGTGAAACTTGAGGAGCGCGGAGGGGAGCCGCAAAGTGTGGAGTGCGGAGTGGAGTCGGTGTGGAGAGGAGGAGCGGGTCGGACCCGGTGTTGGTGGGTCGAGGTCCGGTTCCCACTATGCCCACGACGAGACGGCAGAGATAAACGTACAGCTAAGCGCTAAGTATAGCGGTGGATCAGGGCCGTTTTGGACTATTTGCGTTAGAAGCGACTGCAGTGGATGGGCCCCATAACCACCAGGGGGCCCCCCTCCAAAACTGTAATATATTACGGCTGTCAATCGATTAAAATATTTAACTCGATTAATCGCATGATTGATCATAGTTAATCATGATTAATCACGATTAACTATGATCTATGAGGTAATACTCTTTTCAACATGAGAATAGACAAATGCTTGCTTTATGCAAAAAAAGCATGTTTATTTATTGTTACAATGAGAAATACTCTCAGTTAAAGTAACTAACGTGCAAACTGCATAGTAATGTTTACTAACACAGTAGTGTGTTGAACTTCACATTTGATCTATTCCTCCTCATTTTGTGCAGCCATTTAACACAAAAGAATGCCCCTCAATGCATTGCATTGCAATTTGCATCAAATTCAAAACAAACAGGGTGATGCACAAAATAACTTAAAATAACAAGAAAATAATAATTTAAAATAAATAAAGTGTTTGCGGCTTGTAGAGTTGTCCAGCTGTTTCCCTTTTAAATTATCCAGCGTGGTTTGCTTCATGCGAGGGGGCGCCGGGCAGGGGTGGACTGGCCATCGGGCATACTGGGCAATTGCCCGGTATGCCCGGCACATCTTTGGGCCGGCCCAGGACTGTCATAAAAAAAAGAAGTAATTTGTCCTAACCGGAGGCGGTGTGTTACGATCGCCCCCCCCCCCCCCCCCCCCCCCGTCAGTCGTCGGACCGGGGTGTGTGACGATCGCGCACGCGACCCCCCCCCCCCCCCCCCGCCCCATTTTTTATCCACGGGGATAAAAAAAAAACTACAACCACAGGGGTTGTAGTTCAGCCCGTTCTCATCCCAACTCGTAATATACTGACGATTTGTCACGCCCCTAGACGTCTGACATTGACGCAAAAGGTACCCTCCGCGTCTGAAACGATCTGGGTTCTCATAAACCCGTTCGCGGTGGTAAGAGACGAGCAGAGTCTACAGCGTCCATTCACTCCAATAATAACCCGGTCACGGTGATAGATTATGCTAACCCTAACAAATATTGTCAACGATATCGCTCTCCTAATTTATAAAATATGGAATATAATGCACACTAACACTAACCATAACCCTTTTTGGAGTGAATTGTTTCACAGTAGACTGCGGACGCTGTAGACTCTGCTCTGCAAGCGGACGCTGTAGACTCTGCTCGTCTCTTACCAACGCGAACGGGACGCGGACGTCTAGGGGCGTGACAAATCGTCGATATATTACGAGTTGGGATGAGAACGTGTTGTGTAGTTTGTTTGCGGCATCGACCTCGTGTGCATTGCTTCCTGATTTCCCGAGCTACGGAGTGCCCGAGGTTCAAATGTCACAGCGTTAATCGCGCGTTAAAAAAAATAGTGCCGTTAAACACATGTTGCGTTAACTCGTTAATAACGCGTTAACTTTGACAGCCTTAATATATATATATATATATATATATATATATATATATATATATATACATATAACGGCGGGCCGATAACAGCGTTATCGGCTGCGATAACGCTCAACAATCGCGCAGACCCACTTTTAGTTGTCATTTAGGTAATATAAGTCATTATTTAGGCAATATAAGTCATTATTTAGGTAGCAAACACATATTATGGACACCTTCGACATCATTCAAAGGAGCCACGTTAATCTAGATTAACCTAGATTAATTTCAAGATTAGTCTAGATTAATCTAGATTAAATATTTTAATCTATGCCCATCTCTACTATATATATATATATATATATATATATATATATGTGTGTATGTGTGTGTGTGTGTGTGTGTGTGTGGCTTAGGGCCCCTAGAGTCCTGCAGTTGATTAACATGTCTAATCAACAATACAAAACACATGTGAAAGTCTGCCATTGATTTGGTAAAGTATTTCTCCAATAATAACAACAGCGAAGATAAGGCAATTAGATAAATCGTTTACCAAATGAACCGCAGACATTGATTCACATGTGTTTGTATCTTTGATTATTCATGGTAATCAACAATTGTTCAATAGTTCTGTTTATTTTTTGCGATTTCACCGTCGCCAAGAGGAGCTTTATGTATAGAAAATATACATTTAAAAAATATTGTGCTATGTTCTTATGTCAGTGCTCTGATTAATAAAGGTATTCTTTGATTTTGAAACAGTAGCCTTATGTTGTTATTTAGCCTTTACGAGGCTATTACATGGTTAAATCGATTCATTTTAGGCTGTTTTATGAACAAAACTGCCCCCTCGCCAAGTTGATCATCCCTCTCAGTCACTTCATCCTGGCGCCAGGCCTGGAGCAGGTGAATGCATTCTGATCACCTGAATACTTTTAATGACATTACAGCTGTAATTTACATTACATTCTAGTCTATGTAATGCATGTGTCCAATAGTACCAATGTAGGTGTAAATCAAGTTAGGTATCGACTTAGATATATTTATTTCAAGGAGCTATAATAAATATAGCTCCTTGTATATGTATTTCAAGGAGCTATAAGCACCACAGGGAGACGTCTCTATCTCAAATGCACCATCTGACCAAGTTGATTTCATTGTTCTCTAGGTCTGCTGCTATGTAGTAGAAGGAGGGTTTAATATTTCTGTATAGGCTACAGACAGTAGGCTAAGTTATTTACTATTTAGGGTATTTAGCTTTATCCAAGGCGACGTACAGTGAATTCAGATACAGTATGTAAATAATAAGGAGGCTCCTTATTAATCCTTAAAGGAGCAGGTAGGGGTTAGGCATCTTGCGTGTAGATAGGCCCTACCTACAGGTAGATAGGGGCAGGGCCTATCTACAGATAGATAGGCCCTATCTCCAGGTAGGTAGAGCCTATCTACAGATAGGTATGGCCTATCTAGGTACGGCCTATCTACAGATAGGTATGGCCTATCTCCAGGTAGGTAGGGCCTATCTACAGATAGGTATGGTATATCTCCAGGTAGGTAGGGCCTATCTGCAGATAGGTATGGCCTATCTACAGATAGGCCCTGTCTACAGGTAGGTAGGGCCTATCTGCAGGTAGGTAGGGTCTATCTACAGGTATGGCCCTACCTGTAGGCTGCAGTGCGGACACATCCAACCCAGTTCCTTTGGGCTGGGAACACCCAGGCTACTACTACTACACTAATCCTGCCCCCACTAATAAACCTTCAAAATAACAACATAGAAAACAATTTATTGTCAAGAACCACTTACCATATTTAAATCACAAATATACAAAACACAATCATGTCGTAACAGAAAATGTACGCATACATGTGCTCCACGAGGGGGCGCCAAACGACGACGAACTGAGGCTAAACTATCTGCTTGTAGGAGTGAGGTCATTGTCAGAGGAGAAGCAAAATCAAGCTTTTTTATCGTCCTTTTGTAACAACGCTACACAGGCCTCTCCTTCGTCTCGAAGAGAAAATCAGATCAATTAGGCTACAAATATAGGTGGCATGGTAAGGTAATTCATCACTTTTTAATAATAATACGTGAATATGTAAATAAACGACGACAGAAATCTAACTCTTTACATTGTCTGACAATTTGGCCAACGTTAAATGCAATTGTTATTTATTGTTCATGTATTATTGGTAAGAGGACATATGAACAAAAAACGAACCACAGCAGACACACAACACATGAGCCGTAGATAACGTGTTTCGTCCAGCTAGATCAGCGCAGTGTTTTGTGGGTCTGTCAATCGCATTGATTGGATCGATACCCAGATGGCCACATGGCGCAGCTCTGACCCCTGTTGCAATTAGTTCATTAGTTTGAGTCAGTGTGTGTGTGGGGGGGGGGTTAGGACGAGTCCAAGGGCCCAGCGCCGACAGGGGCCCCTCAGAGCACACTATTATTGGCAATGTTATGTTCTTTCATAGGGCACAACCCTGGTTTGAGGCCTCGTCAATCTTTCCTTCCCCCATTTTACAAGCTGCAGTTTTGCGGTTTGGCCGCCAGGTGGCGGTAGAGGACAAACTGTGGATCTGGGTCAAACCATGCAGGTATTCATCCCCGAGGGGAAACGAAGGCTTTAGCATCGTGAATGTGAATTATACATACACATTCAACAGTACTGGGCAAGGCAATGAGGTCAGGTTAATTAGTCGTCACTCGTTTCCTTTATTTCATTAATATGCACGTAGCCTGTGCAGCAGCTCTACTAAATGTAGCCAACTTTCTCCACACAAGTCCCCAGTATTTCCATTAAACCATTGTATTTCCTCTTAATGTCTCATACTTTCCTTTTCTTTTCCTTTCTATTCTTTTTTTTTTGCCATGGAGGGAGATACAGACCACATTTATTACCTAGTAATAACAATACTAATAATATGTTTATTATTAATAATATTATCATTATGAATACATTTATCATTATTCTTAATTTTGTAATAATAATAATTATTATTTTATAGCTTGAAGGAAACCATGAGGAATGATGAAAATGACAATCACCTGCATGATTTGCGTCAGCACAAACTCACATTGATGATGTAATGTCTCACTTGATTCGCCACCCGTCTACAAGTCTGTTGTGTCTAATTTCCCATTCCCCAATCTCCTCTCCTCCTCTCTGCAGTGAGGAATCATTAGAGCAGATTGGTCAAATCTCCTTTTGAATAGCGTGAGCGATTATCCCATTGGAAATTTTGTGTTGTCACATTTGAGGCAAGGATACCAAATGGAAACTCTGATGAGGTTTACCCCCCGAGATGAAGGCAACAATTCAAAGCTTGTCAATGTTTAGAACAACATCAGTGCAACAACACATATGCAATACTGGTATACTGTATTGATAAGTATTATGATCCATAAATGACTCATTGTTTAATTCTTGAAACAGTGCAGATCAAGGGTCGCCTCGCTTGATTTTAGGGCCTTGATTTTAGGGCCTTGATTTTAGTTTCTAAGAATCTCCTTCTAAGAAGTTCCTCAAGTTGAGCTCCAGCGTCTGGTTGGTGCAGTCCAGGATTAGGTGTTATATTTCACAGCCAAAGAGATTTACAGAGGAACCTTCTTGGTATTCACCAACACTGGCTGACTGAACACTGGCTTTTAAAATGAGTGAGATCACTCTGAGAATATACTGGATCTGTTGGATAACTCAGCCGTAATCATACATCACATAGGATCATAACAAAATAATAAAATACGTTCGTTAAAATCACACATGATGACTTATTAGCCAATCGATTTGAAAGCTGCTAGACAGCACTGCATTACATCACTGATCGGTGTAAATCAGTTCACTATGGTCTTCTATGTCATCCCAGAGGGCAATGGCTTCAGTTGCACATAATACGCCATTGTATAAAGCATGCGACATGCAACCCTCCATTTACCCAGAGCGGCCATTAAGTACCAGACAGGATAGTCTGTTTAATATCTGCTTTTATCGGGTGTCTCTTAACCTCTTCATGACATCATCATTATCGCGGTGAAGCCACTATGATCACGTCCGTCGGTGACCTTTACCGCACCGCTTCACTGGAATGTGCGCTGATACCGTATCAGCCTGGGTCAACATCCCACCTGTTGGCTCACTGTTTGCTCGGAGCAGTGAGGCCCGCTCGGGGTGAAGAGTTTGAGCCGACCCACTGGTCCAACCCCATTCTAAATCCACACGCCAGTGACTATCCCACTGTGGCAGTCAACACACACACACACATACACGCACACAAATGCACACACGCACACACACACCTGGCAGTCAATACACACACACGCACACACACACACATGCACACACGCACACAAACACACGCACGCACGCACACAGCTCTACTATTACACAGTAAATTCCTCTTGTGAGTGGAGGCAGCTTTTTGGATGCTGTGCTTTGGCAACAATGCGTGCATGTCGAGATGCACCAAGGGCTGCATGTTGCACACGGTGGTGTGGGGCTCTCGCCATGAGGCGCCTGCAATCACACGGACAAGTCATCTCTCTCTCATCTGCCAATGCAGAGCAATGTGTTGTTGACGCAGACTATAGCCCTCTTTGTTTTCTCTGAGTCAACAACAACATTTGGAGTTGATGATTTATTTTGGTCGGCAGATCTACAATTACACATCAGCCCATGAGCGCACGCACACATATCTGTGCAAGTCTGATGGCAGACCAGCTCAAATCTGGGTGAATGGTGCGTTTAATCGTCTTTCACTCTTTATTTCGGCCAATCACGTTGCTTGGGGCGGGGATCTGTAGACACGGGTTACATGGAGACAACATGTTGTCTCTACTGGAGACAACATGTTGTGGCTGAACCACAACAAACGTGATACGGCTGACCACTAGTCTCAGATCCAGAAGTGGACTGATGCGATAGCATCGTCTTCCCATTGTCGTATCCCTCCTTGGCCAACAGCGAACGCAAACTCGGCCAGCACCGGTAAACTAAACATTTCCTGTAGCCAGTGGAAAGTGTCCTGTCTGGACACCAGCATCCTTAGGCAAAGTGTCTGTAAAGTTTTAAAATGTTAAAAGTGTCTTCTGAAACCGCCATCTCGCACTCGCGAATTAGTTTATCTTCGGAAGAATATATCCGTAACAAAACAGCAAATATGTAACTGCGTAACTCCGCCCCCTCGCACTTTCTGGTTTCCGGGCCCGGGCGCTGTGCCCTCGCATCAAAGCGTTGTCTGACCTCTGGAGCGAGATGCCAAACGCAGTCAAACGCCACTCCTTCCACTTCATCGCTCATTAGGAAATTGCTCCCGTCATCCAGAGGTCTCGTTGATTTCATCAACTTTTGACTCGTGTTTGCTTGTGGGTTCATTTGTGTGCAGTCTGTCTCTCACTTCGACTGAGTGGTAAAGTTGTGCGATGTCTTGCCAGTTTGGGCTTCTTTGTCGCCAGGTCTTGGAAAGGCTATTCTATGACAAAGCATCGATACATACTGTAACTAACTA
Source organism: Merluccius polli (assembly GCA_030340625.1). Taxonomy (NCBI): domain Eukaryota; kingdom Metazoa; phylum Chordata; class Actinopteri; order Gadiformes; family Merlucciidae; genus Merluccius; species Merluccius polli. The sequence goes on from JAOPHQ010006615.1 coordinate 77,087, forward strand.
ACACAACACACGAAGCAAGAGATAATTTCCCCATACTGTTCGCTTACTATGCTCGGTAGATATAATTGCATTACGGGAGAATAACAAAATGAGTGTCTTGTGAGCGGGACAGAGCGGACCGCACCGCGTGCGTCTACTGTAACCGAACACACGCACCAAGACAAGTGGCTGGACTAAGCCTCCTCTTCCTGCTTTTGTTTTATCTGGGTCAAAGGTAAAACTGCTTCCCGGACAAACCGCAGCCCCTTCCAGGGATAATTTGTTTAGCACTCGTTAGCCTTTCTCCATAATAAATACCTTTCTATTGATTAGCGAAACCTAATAGGACACGCTTAAATGAATAGGGGGTAATGACAGTGAACCTTATCAGCTCTATTCAGGCTTAGCAGCTGTGATGTCAGCGACGCGGCACCATGTGATTCATTTTAACCAGGAATGGCGTCTTCCATTTGTTCATTAATCTTGCCGTGGAGGTTGTTTGGTGACCTTGTCTTTAGATGGGCAGCTCCAAGGTATCAGAAACCTTGTGGTTTTCTAGGAATAAGCCTAAACTAGACACCACCTGATCAGCCAGCGGAGCGGCCCGATCGGCCGATTATTGCTGCCTGTTGATCAGGCTGCTAGATGAGTCTACGATAGAACCTGCAGTATCTGGATTCGTCATTACATAAATGCGAATGCACATACAATACAAAACAGGAAGGCTTTTGTTAAAAGCTGTTTGTGCAAGCTAGTAAACTTTTTAACAGCTGAGGAAACGGTATAAAAACAAATTATACTATATTTGAGATGTATGCTCTTCCAACAATAATACTATAATGTGTACATTTATAACTGTCTTCCAACCCTCATAGTTACACGACTTTCATCTTAGGGCACATTTTTATATATTGTACTGATTTCATACAGTATATTGTAGTGTTTTGTCTAATTCGCTTTTACGTATGTTTGTCCTATCCCCAACATGGCTGATTAAAGCGTTCAAGCGGTATATAGACGAGCGCACAGTCTGGCACCAAGCTGTTTTTGCAAGGTGGCGTCCTTTGTCTTTGGGTGTTAGCTTTTGTATCTGTGTTTCCTCCCTTGTCTCCACACTCACTGTCTTATCTCAGAGCTGCACCTGCTGAGGCCCAAATTCTCCCACATCCCCCATGCATTAGAGTGTGTTCCTTGACGTCTTCACCCCACCCCCTCAAACACATACACACACACACATACACACTAATAATTATCACAACAGTAATTAAAGGGTTGGAAAACTGTCCCTGGCGCAGGGTTTGGAATGGAGGGCGAATGTTTTATCCCAGGCGGCGGTGCCTTTTATTCTACATCTTCTTGCTCTCTTGCTCACGGGTATCAATCAACCAGTCAATCAAAACACCTCATTTGTCCCCGAGGTGGTTATTTGCGGAGGCACGTAGAGGAGTGCTGTTATGTGCGTGTAAACACACGCCTGTGATCCGCCGTCGTCTGTGTTTGCGTGTGCGTTCTAAATCCTGCTACCGCCTTTGATGATTGACCTCATAGTGCGAGCGGTGGATCAGCTGCCAATTTTCAAGTTATTGCACTGTGTTGTCATGGTCCTCAACGCCGTTCTTAATTCTGCAATACGGCCACCAAAAAAAAAACATGTTAAAGACACTTTACTACCGTTTGTCCGAAAAACAACCATGGCAAAAGGCCGAGGCCGTTAACACGTGTAGGTGAGGAATACGTCCATTCACCACATTCATGCGTTGTCCTGCGTGACGCCATCGCCTGCTGCTGCTGCTGCGTGGATCAATCAGCTCGCCGGGAGTCCTGCCAGGCGGCGCTAGGGAGGAGCGAGGGATTCATGCGGCTCTCGAGATGACATCAGTGGCCGCTGACGACAGTGCAGCATAAAGGTCTCGCAGGGTGGGGGGGGGGGGGGGTGGAATGGTGATTAGTGACAAGTGTGGCCTTAACTGAAGGTGCTCTCGTCAATAGTCTCTGATTCAGTCAACAACAGATTTATTTCTCAATTCTTCTTAGCTGTTCTCCCCCCCCCCCCCCCCCCCCCTTCCTGTTAAACGTCACGCTTTCTTGCTTTTTTGTTCTTTCTTGTGAAATATTTCGGTCTTTATTCGTTGTGTCTGTATTTTTTTGCCCTTATTTAGCCTGCTTTATGACTGTGATGCAGTGACATCTCTGGCTCCTTGTGCCGGTTTGCATAGCCAGATAGCAACTAAATCAACCACTTAAACAGATGGCAAATAAAAACAGGGTTTTGCATGTGTCCACATCAGTGACATGAAGTAACCACAGACATGCTAGACTGGCCCAGGTGCTTTTATGCAGCTGCCATGACTTTTACACAATATCATTAAAGTTTGGTTGTTTTTGTTGTTGTTGCAAATGATACTGCTTAGGCAACGAGTTACATCTCCTTAACAAGTTGCTAGTTGAGTAGATTTGTCTTTATTTCTTATTGTTTCCAAGAATTTCAGCTAAAGTTTTTAATGTTTTTTGGCACACATTTTCATCCATCAATTTCTCACACGGGGGATGGAGATACACCCTTTAACTGTTGCCAATATGGTTTATGTGGAAATTTCTGAGGCCCATGACTAGGCAACTTTATAAACTCAAACCCTCGTCTCTTCCCCTTTGTTTTCGTCTACTTAAATATTAACTCCGTTGTCACCAGACAACGGAAACATTTCAGTTACGGTCGGAGTGGGACGGGTTGAATTGCTTTGTTGCAATGTCTTTTTAAAAGACCTTCTCCCACTTCAGTGTGTGATAATTACCCGGGTGAGTACTGTGTATAGATGTCACCGTATGTAATTTAATAGCATCACCTCCCTGGCATGGAGCGCTGAAAACAAAGAGCGTCCTTTCAACTGCTGTTGGCCGCAAATGCAAATGGCCGCTCTCCGTCTAACAGCATTCCAGTCCACGACTTCACAGATGAGATGTGCGTCTGTCACAGCTGCGGTCTGCCATATGTCACACAGTCTAAGTAAAGAGTCATGTATCATTTCTCCCTGGCATGTCATTGTGGCATCTGTGGCTTGCAAATCGAATAACCCCCCCCACCCCCCTTGCCATGTATAGAAGTGCAGACAACAAAGGGTTGTTTTTGTTGTGCAACAGTCTGATACATCGGCCAATGTGAAAGACATTTTTTCCTCCTCCCTATACAAGATTGCATAACAGGTCATTGGATTGGCCTCCTGTGAATCGGAGGATGTTCTCTGGCGACTATGCACACCATTGATCCGGGGAAAAAATGATGCTTCTCTAAATGACCTATGCATTGAAATGGGTCCGCCGGGCCGGTGAATCTCAACGTTTCAGTGCTCGCTACGTGCACCGATCGGTTTGCTTTGGCAACAACCGTCCCTTGACCTCTGATCCCTATCCGGTCACAGCGATGGTCTAACTGTGTTTTGTTGTCTAAAGGTTCCAGTGTGTGCTCAGGGCTTTGGCTATGCACACTGGAAATGTAGTACTGAATAAGACGCATTGTTCCTGGGATCAGCTATCATGCAGCTGGATTGTTGTACATATCCGCAGCATCCATCCTTCTCCTCCTCGAAGGTAATCTATTTCCACTCCCCGGGGGTCTCTCTCTTTCTTAAATCAATCTGTGCTGACGTTTACATTTAACGCTCATGAGTTGGAGGAAAAAGAGCCCCTCTGTCAGGCACTTTGCTCAGTCATGCTGTCTGTGTGTCGGCTACAGAGCGCCAGACTCTCTTTCAGGGAGTTTGACCTACTTGGTTAATAGCGTTTACTTTGTAAAGAGCTGCCTTCACTCACACACACGCGCTCACATCATTCACAACGCCTTTTAATGTCAATCGCACCGCATACTCGTTCCCCCCGTGGATTACATGAGACAGCTGTGGGTGGAAAAAAATATTTGAGGAATTACGCAGTTTGAAATCTCATGAGGAAATGGTTGAATGTGGGGCGAAGGGGGTAGAAAGGAACAGGTATGGCGTATGTGATTGACGTGAACAAAGAGGATTTCTATTTCCACAACAAAGACGTTTTCATTGCTCACTAATTTAGAGGGGGGGGGGGAGAGAGTGACTAATTGCTCCCAATCAAATTATGCTCTGTCGCAACCTTCAGCATTTTACACCCTCTTGTTTTTCTCCTTTTAGGCGTCTTATGATGCAAGCTCCCATGCCAACCGAGGGAAAGCGTGGGAAGCTAGGGACTCAAACGCAAACTCCATGATACTAAAACCTAATATCGGATCCAGTAGTCCTAATATGTTATAGCAGAACTACTGATCCAGCGGTCCTACTATGTTATAGCAGAACTACTGATCCAGCGGTCCTACTATATTATAGCAGAACTACTGATCCAGCGGTCCTATGTTATAGCAGAACTACTGATCCAGCAGTCCTACTATGTTATAGCAGAACTACTGATCCAGCGGTCCTACTATGTTATAGCAGAACTACTGATCCAGCGGTCCTACTATGTTATAGCAGAACTACTGATCCAGCGGTCCTACTATGTTATAGCAGAACTACTGATCCAGCAGTCCTACTATGTTATAGCAGAACTACTGATCCAACGGTCCTACTATGTTATAGCAGAACTACTGATCTAGCGGTCCTACTATGTTATAGCAGAACTACTGATCCAGCGGTCCTACTATGTTATAGCAGAACTACTGATCCAGCGGTCCTACTATGTTATAGCAGAACTACTGATCCAGCGGTCCTACTATGTTATAGCAGAACTACTGATCCAGCGGTCCTACTATGTTATAGCAGAACTACTGATCCAGCGGTCCTACTATGTTATAGCAGAACTACTGATCCAGCGGAGTTATAGTAGGACTACAGTGTCCTACAGTGGCCAGTCTGCACGGCATTGATTTGAGACCTTTATGCGCTTACAGATCCCCTTTTCCAGAAATGCAATTGGTGGGAAAAAATATGAAGTGAAAGAAAGTGAAACGCCCCGTTCACCCAGAATTGAGCTCATCTGACTCGTGAGACTACAGTAAACCCAAAAGAGTGGACAGAACACTCTGCGAAAGAAGTCCCAATCAGACCAATAAGCAGCTTTTTAGAAGTACGACGACAGTGATTATGCACACCAAGGTTGGCTGCTATTGGTTAATCTGTAAACAAAATAGAAGCTAAAAGGGGAATTAATCCTGCTTCCAACATGACATTACACCTGTCATAGGCACTCAACCATGCATGCTCCGCGGTGGCTTATAGTAGCGACATGTCATGGCTTAGAAAGACTTAACGTGTCGCACTGGTCTTCTGCGACGCACACAGTGTCGTACGGTTGTGTGTACAATTGTGTGTTTGTCTGTAAAGTGTGTGTATGTATGTATGTGACTGTCTGTGAAGTGTGTGTGCGTGCCTACCTGCGTGCATGTGTGTGTGTGTGTGTGTGTGTATGTATGTGACTGCCTCTGAAGTGTTTGTGTGTGTGTGTGTGTGTGTGTGTGTGTGTGCGTGTGTGTGACTGGCTGTGAAGTGTGTGTTGTGTACGTTTGTTTGTTGGTAGTGTACGTACAAAAGAGAACATCCATACTACGTAAACACACATGCTGCACACATGCCCCCCCCCCCCCCACACACACACACACACACACACACACATACACTGTGTTTTTCTTTCCCAGTCCAGATTCGCCCTCCTGGCTGAGTGTTCAGCGCTGCAGACGGGAAGGGGGGGGGGGGGGGCGCAGCTGCTGTCTGACGTAAATGCAGCACAAGCCCTGTGTTTGTGTGGTCACAGCCCCGCCGATCAGCTAATGACTCGCCTCACACACACACACACACACACACAAACACACACCTTCCACAACACTCTTCTGCCCCCCCCCCCCCCCACACACACACACACACACACACACACACATACACACACACACGCACACACACACAAGCAAACACACATAAACAACACCCATGCACATAAACACACATACACACACACACAGGCACGGACACACACAAACACACTAACACACATACAAACACACACACACACACACAGGCTCATGCATGTACTGTATGTGTGTGTGTATGTATGTATGTATGTATGTGTTTGTGTGTATTTGTGTGTGTGTGTATGTGTGTGTGTGTGTGTGTGTGTGTGTGTGTGTATGTGTGTGTGTGCCTCACCAAAACTAAGTGATGGATGTTCTCGGCCGACTGGAGCAGATGTTGGGAGGCCAGCGGTCGCCTGGGTTGTGTGTGTGTGTGTGTGTGTGTGTGTGTGTGTGCACGTGTGTGTGTGTGTGTGTGTGCACGTGTGTGTGTGTGTGTCTGATGAAGACAAAGAGCTTCATCAGATTTTATGGTTGAGCCGTTTTATGATCAAAGTGGAGCATAAAAGCCCCCCCCCCAGATCTTCAGACTTATTTCCCCCTGAAGCTCAAGCAGACATGCAACAACCCAGCTAACACTGCCTCTGCCTTTGAGCCATGGAGCACGTTCGTCAGTAGGGGTTGGAACTGCAGCCTTGTGTTCTGCCATCTTTCAGGAATATTAGATATATATACTGGATGAGGTGTCATATACCCCCCCCACACACACACACACACGCACACACACGCACACTATGTAAAGCGCACGTTTGGGTGTCTTGAAAAGCAAGCGCTATATAAAATACAATTTTATATAGCGATTCTTGCGGTAGCGCCACCAATTTAAAGGGCAACTTCGCCGAATTTCAACCGGCTTTGTATTAAATGAACAATGTTTTCCTTCCCTTCACGTCCTCTGCCGCGTCATAAGGTGCCGCCGGACAAAAGGTAGCGGGGGGGATCTGGGTGCAGGCAACATGGAGGAAAGGTAAACCGAAATTGTTCATTTTTGCATATACTACCCACATTCTAGTGATGCAAAGCCGGTTGAAAAAATGAGCGATGTTCCCCTTTAACGTTCGTACGTATTCAATACAACCTGAAGGTCACTCATGATAGCCCACCGAGTGATTTCTCCTGCGCATCGTGCACACGGGCAACGTTGCACACGCACCTTCCCCACGATCCGCCGTCGCTCGCCGTCGCCCTCGCCGCTGTGCAAAGGGAGGGACTAGAAGGCTCCTGTGCACCGCAAACCGCACAGATTTCATTAGCAAGCAACAGTGTCAATTGAAGGCTCAGCTCGTCTAAGGAGATTGCGAACACACCCCCACCCCGCGCCCTCCCCCCCCCCCCCCCCCGGCCTTCCTCCCTCCCTCCCGAGCCTCTGACGTACGTTGACGACGTCACTCCTCATAGCTCTGGCGCTCTGGGGGAGGGGAGGGGGGCGGGGAGAGAGCGTGAATAGAGTCGCGGTGGTGGCGGGAGACTGCAACGTCTTTCATCTGCGTCAGTGGGTTTCAAGAGCGTCTCAAAGTGATAGAAGTGCAGAAGATTCGGCGGTATGTTATTTGTTAGGAGATGAATACATGTAGACAGGCCAGAGTGGGCCAACAGAAAGAAACACTTTTTTTTTTTGGTCAGAGCTAATTTTGGAAAAGACTGACGCCATCACCGGCCAGTGATGTCAGCCTGCAGCAGTATAGGGCTTGTATGTCGCAATGACCGCCAAAATTTGGGAGCATAGGAGCATTGTAATGTTAGTCATTGTGTTGGTAGTCATGGTTTTTTTGGGGTCATTGTTTAGTCATTATAAAACAAATAATTAATTATTTGTCATTATGGGGAAGCCATTGTTGTGTTTGAAGCACATAATTTCTCATGTGAGACGTGGCAAAACAACGTTTTCATTAGCCTAGGTTACGGTATACTTCTTGGCGACAATAAATCCCATGATGCATTCTGATGTACAAGCCCTATATTTAACCCCCCCCCCCCCTCCCGCAGAGACATCAGCGTATACCTGACACTAATCATATACAGTGGACTACTTGAGCCGGTGTCCCACTGAAATAATAATGCTTGACTCCCAGTGTGGCCGTCATGGTAGGTGTAGCAGGGATAAGGGCTTCCTAGAGAGCTGCGTGTGTCAATGACAAGCTCAGGTTATCCCCCACTGTCCCTGCACAAGTCTCAGGGCAAATGATTCAAGCCCAACAAGGGCCACTTCTCTGTCGAGCATCCTTTCGTCTAACCAAAATGGAAGGAGCCTCTGTGTGTCTGTACAGGTGCCTGTCCTTCGATTTTCTTGACAACCGCTCATCCGATCGACTTCACGCTTGTCGGGTGTATCGCTGAGGAGCCGAGGAAGCGCGGCGTCGAGCGTGAAGTTGCTTGGATGAGCGGTCCTCGAGAAAGCTGCAAGCAGCGATGCCGGAGGGCCAAGCAAACGGCCCGTTCCGGACAGAACAGGCATGTTTTGAAGGGGCGTAGTCGGACATGACATGAAATGACATCGTGATAGCCAATGGCGTGTGCTCATTTGGGTTCGTGCTGAATATGAGCACAACTAAATATGGTAGAAAAATGGCGTGGGCGGGGCAGTTTGAACCAGTGGACCAGATGTTGCTGCAGTGGGTGGAGAGGGGGGGGGGGGGGGGGGGGGTATGAAGTCCTCTCTTGGCCCTGAAGGCTCCGGCCTCTCATGGATATTTATTTGCCTCTTCTAAGTGGCTGACATTTACAGGCCGGAGGGAAAGAGATAGAGAGTGAGGAGTTCACGTTGGAGGAGGACGAAGTGGCCAAACTGCAGTTCTCCACAGTGGATGCACGTACGTCTGGCGGCAGAATCAAAGTATGTGTAGTGTGTGTGCGCGTGTGTGCATGCATGTGTGTGTGTGTTACCCTAATGTTGGATGAGAGGGTCTTCTGGAGAGGGTCGAGATATGGCACGTATGTGAGTCAAGTCGGGAGAGGGGAAGGTCCCGAAATACCATCTGTCTCCCCTTATCCAACAGCAGCTCTAGCAACCAAAATAAACACAACTGCAAACACTTAAGGGTGATAGACATGGTTTATGAGGCCTCTTAGTAATGCCAGCAGCGTAACAGATTACCTTTTCTCCACATTATTAATGGTATAATTGTCTTCTAACTGTTTGTGTTCGTGTGATTGATATTGTTCTTCGCGCAACAAAGAACTTCTCCTTCAGCTCTGTGGGCCAGAGGTCTGTGAGGTTTGTGAGAAAAACAAATTACCTTTGGGATCAATAAAGTATCTAAACTAAGCTGAACATTACTTAGCTTTACTTTACTTTACTCGTGCAAGCAATGCCTATTAATTACACTCCACCAGTGGTGGAAGAAGTACTCAGATATTTTGTCCAAATAAAAAGTCAAAGTAGTAATACCACACTTTAGAAATACTCTGTTACAAGTGAAAGTCCTGCATTGAAAGGTAAAAGTACAAAAGCATCAAAATATACGTAAAGTATTCATTATGCAGAATTGCCCAATTTAGAATAATATATCTTATATTATTGGATTACATTTATTGATGCATTCATGTGTTCAATCGCTTTAACGTTGCAGCTGGAAAAGTAGAGCTCATTTATTTTATTTATATATATTTTATATATTACTTTACATACTGCTCGGTAGATTGTGAATTTCCTCCTGGGGAGTAATAAAGCCTTATTGACATAATCATATAATTTACTTATTG
>JAOPHQ010006616.1:0-80000 GCA_030340625.1 Merluccius polli
CATTTCTAACAAATTACACTAAAATTTTACCTCTTAAATCTTACCTACAGCACCTTTAAATCAATCGTCTTGGATAAAAATGTATTTGTGCGGCCATCCGTTGTGTGTGTGTGTGTGTGTGTGTGTGTTTTAGAGCGACGTTTTCCAGCCAATCAATAGAGCTTGAGGGCAACAGCAGTGACTGTGCTATTCTATTTGAATGCTAAATCCTAGCCGAGGTTTTGGGTTTCAGATATTATAATCACTCTAATAATATTGTGCCATTGATTCTGTTATGTATCCTTGAATTTGATAACACTATCAACTCCTCCTCTCCCCCCTCCGGCCCCCCCCCGGCCCCTCTCTCTCTCTCTCTCTCTCTCTCTCTCTCTCTGTCCCCCATCTCCCCCCCCCCCGCCCCATCTCTCTATCAGGAGATGTGGTTGTGTGTGTGTGTTTTTAAAGAAACGGGGAAGACAGATGGCGAGGCCCTGGTGTTTCTCGACGGGCCTCAGTAATGCAGGTGGAGACATTACTTTTCATCAGCTCCTCAACTGTCGCTTTTATGGATTTCTGTCTGGCTTGAATTACTCAGAGGAGCCATGGGAAAATAAAGGCCCCAAGGTTTATTCACAGAAACGCCCCATTTAACCATTTCTCATACACTCCCTTTCGTCCTCTGCCCGCCTTTGTGTTTGGGGGTTAGGGTCACAGCAAGTGAAGAGTGTGAAACTATGAAATAATACAATATATATATACACAAGGTTTTTAGCCTTAATAACTTGGCCTTTGCCTTAATAACTTTAAAGTCTTTGTGAAAGCTCCTCATGTGGTCTGGTTTTATTTAATTGAATGTTTCCTGTAATGATGTGCGTACCTTAGAAACGGGACGCCGTTATGAGTATTGCCCACACTGATTCATTCGAACGCGTTTTTCATCCCAGTGCTATGAGGTCAAAGTAGACGAACGTATTTCTTAATTAAAAGTGCCGTTATTACATTTATATTATTCATAGGAGTCAATGTTTAAACATGCGTCTCTCTCTAAAGGCTTTTCTGAAAATCATACGATATTTTCCGTGACGTAAACGCGTTCCTGTGGGATCGGTGATATTAATGAAAATTATAAATGAGAATTGTAAAACCTATCGCCATTATGCTGTAACTAAAACAACACTTTCCCCAAGGCTTTTGCTTTATTTTCACAAGCAGCCCCGATTTAATGAAATCTTGATGCTAACGTAACTCGCTGTGAGCATAGTTTCTCACAAAATGCAAATTTTAACAATAACATGTAATTGACAGGAAGTTTGTCTCTGGTTAGGTTCAGGGGGAGGAGGGGGGGGGCAAAAATAGAAACTACCCAGGGAAACTCACACACGTGTACACATCCGGCGTGTCGAAGCTTCACACGTGCGAATCAAGGATATACTAATATTGTGTCGTGATTAATTAAAAAAGACTCACAACAAACAAAGCTCTTCTCAGAATAGGCTTCTTGGGGTTTCATAATCCCTCTGTAGTTCTGCTCCTGGGAGACGCGTTCGTACGCTTTTCTTTCTTCATTTGCTTCATCTCACATGGCAAAGTAACAAGAATGTGTCAGAAACATGTAAGCATATCTCCTGCACATTTCGCTAGGTGTTAAGTAACAATTTCAATGAAATCCAAGTCACCTTTTTACACCTAACTATAACTACTCCAATTATACACTTACTTATCTTTGTTGGCCGTAAGCCCAAAGGTGTCCTTGCCAAATTTCGCAGCCAAGATCATGATTCAACCCGGTCTTGAGGCTCCCAAGTAAAACGTTTGGTGAGACAGAGGTACATGATTAATAATTACCGCCGGCCGCCGCCCCTGCAGGTACCAGCAAAATACGAACACTTTGACTGCGAGGCACATATACCGACAATCAATCTTGGCGGGGCCGGTCCAAGGCCGTTTTAAATGAGCGCTTTCTATCGCTTTCTGACACACAACAAGGTGGCGTCGCTGCGGGAACGCGACGCGGTTCTGGTGGGTATATGTGAGCAACACACGTACGTCTTGACGGATCGACCAACTTCGCTTAGATGTGCAATTTTTTTTTTGTGCTACAAAAAAAGCTAAATGCAGCTAAACGTCACATTTCAAATTCTGGGGGTGGGATAAAAGAAGTGCTGTTATCTGAATACTGTTTATATGGAAAATTTAATCATAACATATTTCTGTTTCTGCAGTGAAACCTGAGAGATAATGAATGTTTTCAAAGTATAACAACAGCATTTAAAAGGGTACTGTGCAAAAAAGGCGAGCGGAAATATGGTGATTTATGCTTTTCAAGATATTTGTTGGATTTAAAAAAATGTTACGCGTCCATGTTTAGCACAAAAGGGCAAGAGAGGCCTCCAATCAACTCAACTACAGCATTGAAGGAGCTGGTATACAACAACAGGTATTTTCCAATCAAACGCAGGGTCAAGAAGAGAGAGACGCTGTACTTGGGCTGCGCTGCACATGGAACGCATATTGAAAACCCACAAATTGTGAATTTTCGACTGAAAGCTCGCATAGTCAAGGAGATTAAAAACTAAACCTAGTCACGCTTTTGGCTCCCCGCTGCAGAACCGCAGCGTCTGCGCGCTGCCAAACACAACAGGTTAACCTCGGAGGGAACAGAGGTTGAGCTGTTCCCGCTCCTCAAACAAACCGCCGCACAGAGCGTACGTTTAGGACGCCGCATGACGTCCCCGGGACAAAGCAACACGTACTCCTCGCGCAACAAACCGCACGTCTGAAGAGCGGTGACGTGTTACGTAATGGCATCTATCTTATTCAACGGCTTGCTTTCCCCACAAAAACCCCGGTTAAAGCGATGCAGCCTGTTTGATAACTCGCTAAATTTGGCTTCTGCCTCCGGAATGGAAATGAGTCTTTATTGTAATGCAAATCTTCCTCCCGACCAGCGCTTAAGACCAAGGAAATATCCAGAATACCTGACATCAGATTCAAAGTCCCCACCATTTGCTTATCAAATAATCCCTCCACGGTTGCCCACTTCAAACGCCATAATGATATCAAAGCGTGCACGGCTTTGATATGCAAATGTCCTGTAATAGGATCTAAAACATTCTGTTTTCCTCTCTCACACACACACACACACACACACACAAACACACACACACATCCGGTTAGGTGAAAGAGGCTTTAGCTCAACCTCACTTATCACAATCAAACAAGCCGTTGAATCATGTTTTCGAGATGGCCTCTCCACCGGCCGCATCTGACATCTCCTGTGGCGCAATCACAATGGCTTTCCGAGGGGACGCCACTTGCCCCCCCCGCTATCGCCGCGAGGCTAATCAGGTCGGCCGCCGCCGAGACGGAGACGTGGGGCTGTTGGTTTTTTGAACCACGTGAACGGGGAACAATACAGCGCCGGGGAAGGTTAAGGGGTAATAGGTTCAGCGCCGAAATTGTCGGGCTCTGAACAATAAATAGAGAGACAGCCGGGGTCCCCCGAGGGCCGGTTGTCCCTAGATAGCACAGGGGCCAGCGTTAATAGGATGCCCCCCCCCACCTTCCCTTTCCCCTGGAGGACACAGACGTCCTCAGAGCGCACGGCTGAATGGACGCCGACGTCATCACCGACGTCTAAAAACGTCCAGACATTTCTAAAGGGATGTGATCTGATGTGACCCTACCTTTACAAATAAAGGGCCTTTCTCGGTGGGGTTTTGGTTTGTGCTCATCCTTATTAGGGTTATTGTTACTCTTATGTAAGTATTATTTTAAAGACACATAGCCCCCCCCCGTAGGTCATGTGAACAAGCTATGAAAAAGAAGAAGTGGCACAAAAGGAGATGTGTGCTGCGTGTGTGTGTGTGTGTGAGCACACACACCCACACCTACACCTTCATTCAGGTCCCCATCACTTGGAAATATTACTACGAAGTGCATTTGTGTGTACCAGAAACTCATTTTTGTGTGTGTGTGTGTGTCGTGTACATCTGGGACAAATAAAGAAGAATGAACGGCCCGCTGGAATTCAGCGGGAGTGGGAGTACTGGGGGCTGGTGGGGCGGGGGGAGGGGGGGGGGGGGGGGGGTGAGGGTTTGTGAGATAAATGATGTTTTGGGAGAAGCCTAATGTTGTGGACTTGTAATGACGCCTGTGGGGGTTGAGCTAAAATGAGCCGGCGGTGTATTCCCCCCAGCCCCCGAGCGGAGGAACGCACATCATCATCATCATCTCCTGCAGGAGGCGGGAAACATCTGCACAGCCAGGAGCTCCCGGGGCTGGCGCCGTCCTACGGCAGCGGCCGCCGGTCCCCGGCAGGCCGCATCCAAAAATAACCCGGCCGTCCGTTAAAAAGCCCAAGTTCACTCTAGTACAGTGGTCTCAAATCTGTGGGTCATGACCCAAAAGTGGGTCGCAGCAAGGGACGAAGTGGGTCAGACGCAGGGGGGCACACAATTCAATGAGAATATGTCTTGTCTGTTTTATTATGCTGTGAGTATGTTTTGAAGACTGAAAAGGGGAATAGTTTATTGATGATTGAACACACACACACAGAAATATTAATGATCTCCCTTTTTGACATGGTACTGAGAATGTCTTGCCTATTTTGCTGCACAAAAATGTTGGCGGCTACTGGGCCAAAAGTACCTCCAGAGACGGGGTCATGGCATGAAAACGCGCTGGTGCGTGTGTGTGAACAGCGGTCATTTCAGAAATCCTGCTACCGACTCGCTAATGGCCGATTCCTAGCTCTGAGTTGAACTTTAATGACAGCGCGCGGATGAATATCGCAGGGTCTACCGTTGGCTTGGTATCACCTTATCAAATAATAACTTTATTAAAGCAAAGTCCAAACACAACACGATTCAACGTGACCTGTTATCTGGCAGCAGACTCAATGGGTGGGAAGAAAAAACTTGTGAACACACACACACACAGCGATGATGTATCTTAGTGTGACTCATATCACGAAACTGTGAATCTGAGAGGAGAGGGCGAGAGAGTGGCAAATTCCATGCCAAAAAGAGAGCGAGAGAGAGAGACGGTGGCAAACACTGTGCCAGAGAGTTGTGTGACCATGCAAACAGAATGTCGCCATTGACACTTATTACACCTTTTATTATTTACACATTTTCTCTGCCGTTGTTTGGTTTTACTTTGCGTTAGCTCCCAGGAACCATGTGTTACACATGGTTAGGTGTGTAGGAGAAGCACACACCATTTTGTTTGCATTTGTCCCCTGTAAAAATGAACAAGTTAATACCAAATATTCCCTGCAGGGTTTGGTCCGGTAAGTTTGCAGAACTATAAGGATGGGGGCGATTCTGTCTGCGTCCGCTCCACCTTTATAACATTGCATAGCAATGTATAGCCTCACCTAACCTAATAGTATATCAGTCCCTCCAGGATTTCACGGGCCTTTTTTGTGATTGTTGCGGCCTAAAATGCCTGATGTTGCGTCAGCTTTTCCAAAAAATTGCGATGAAAGTTGCGGTATTTTTTAGACGTTTGTTGCGATTACAGTGCTAGAGGAAGTGAAAGTTGCGATAAAAGTTGCGATAAAAGTTGCGATAAAAGTTGCGAAAGTTGCGATTTTCCTGATGTTAAAATTAGGTTAGTACTGCAATTTTGCTGAGTAATATGTTAAATATTAAGTCATTACTGCAAAAATACATTAATTAAAAGAATAAAAACACTGGCAAATGGTCCGCGGTAAACACGGAAGTAAGGCAGAAGGTAGTTTGTCGACGTCAGTTCAAGATGACGTCAATGATTGGTCAAATTTGCGGGAAAGTTGCGGTGATTGGTGAAAATTGCAACACCGCCCTGAATTTGCGGGGATTGGCTGATGTTGCGTTGAAGTTGCAAATCGCAACATCGCGAAATCCTGGAGGGTCTGATATATGACCTAAAGCGGAGCACAGAAAACGGCCTATGGTCACGTTAAGTCGACTGCTGCAGGTTCTTGTTGGTTAGGTCCAGTAAGTTTGAAGAACTGGAAGATGGCTTCTTGAGGATCAAAAAAGTAAAAGAAACAGTGCTGGGCCCAGGATCGCACCAAGACGGCGATTACAAATAAAAACACACAGCTGCATATCGTGGGAGTGGGAGAGAAAATTAAAGATTTTATTGTGCACCTGTGCGCCGAAATTCAACGTCAATGCCGTGCTGCCACCAGTATGAAATGTGGCCGGATAGACTTGTCTCTTCGGGCGCGCCTAGCATAAACATTTTCCCTTTCGACATACAGAATTAACTATTACAAGACTTTGCTTTAAAGAAACGATCGCGGCGAGCCCCTCCGGGGGTTAACCGAGAAGAGAGAGTGCAGAAATAAAGCAATCGTATATATATGTCACGGTGGCCAACCTTACACTTCCCCCTGAACCTGTTCCTCATAAAACACACAGTGTGCTCTGTATTCCCACCGTTGCGGCGCTCGGGAAAGGAAAGGCATCATCAGACATGATGGCCCATGAGTCTCCGCACACAGAAATGAGTTATTGAGCGGCGATCATGAGCCCATCTCATGTGCGTCAACACAGGCTGTATATCTGTAAGTAGTAATTGTCGGGAGAAAAAAAGTAGACCTTCCCCGAGGCTGCCTTTCATCTAATCGATTAAGGAGTGGTGCTCACAACGAAGAGACAGAATTTAATTACTTTTTTTTTCATTTAACCTTTATATACACAGGGAAGTCATGCAGAGTGTCTTTCAGGAGCGCCCTGCTACGCACGTGAACACAGGACACGCAGGAAAACCTGGAGACGTTAGTCTGAAAGGGAGGGGGAAAAAAATGACAAAGACAGATGCTGCGGTTACTCCGATTTTTGATCGTATGCTTCGATTGCTCTTAGCCTCACTCGTAGGTTCACTTCGGATGAAAGTATGAATATGAATGTACGAAATTTAAGTTATTCTGTTTTTCGATTGTCGTGCTTTCTGAGTCCTCAACGAAAAGGTTTACAGGGGGCGCCAGCAGCCCCCCCCCCCCCCAGAATAACCGGGGTCATTTTAAAGGTGGTTTAAAATGACCCCACACACAAATAAGCCAGAACTTGATTTAACGGATGTGACGGCCATGTCACCTGCATTGTTGCGTTTGGGTTTAGCAGTTGATATTTTGGTCGGCCCATCTTGTTTCCGAAGTGTAGGGCTGTGGTGTGAATTTAGTTGAATTAGCGCATTAAATAGTATTATATATTCATATGTAATACTATCTAATGTGCTACTTCAACCACTAGTCAGTACATCTATAAAAGTGACTCACTAGTCAACAGCATAAAACATTCCTGATGCCTTTAATGTTCATTACTGTGTGTGTGTGTGTGTGTCGGAGGTCATTTTCATCACATCAAATTAGGCATGTCTAATTGTTTCCAAAGACTAATGACATGGTCGTTTCAATGAATCTACCTCCGGGACCCGAGACGCGCCGCAGAGACCCACCGCTTTCAAAATCAAAGCACGCCAGTTTTGTAGGCAACGGCACGGTGCGTTTAACGTGGGTAGTTTCCGGTACGGCGGCACGGCTCCTTGTGTTAGTCATCATCGGTTCGGGTAGCGCTGGCAGAGTGAACACGCGAGGGAAAAAAAGAAATGACAGCTTGACTTGGACTTCAGCTTCACTTGTGCTTTCGCTTTCCCTGAGTCATCTGATATGTTTTTGAGTGATTAACTCCTGGCAACTTTGCTGAGGGAAAACTCAAATGGATGTGCCATCTGTTGTTGATTAAAATCAAAACTTTTGTTTGATTGGAACCCTATATATATATATATATATATATATATATATATATATATATATATGTGAAACATATGTTCTGGATACAATTATGGACTGTGAAATTTGGTCAATAAAAACTGATTTCAAATGTGTTATGTCAGCTGTGTGTGTGAGTCCATGGTCCTGAGCAATGTGTTTGCATTTAACACCAACAGTCCCTGCGATGGAACAGCTTCATACCAATGCTGCTTTTGAATACGTTTATAAAAAAAAAAAAGTTGAACACAAAAAAACTTGAGAGATGAACAATATTGTGTTAAAGATGCATTGTGGTACGTTGTGGGAAGCTCTGGCAGGGTGAGCGCCGTGTTAATCACCCGTATCACGCCTTGCTCAGTAAACAGGCCAACGTTACAATGTGTTTGTCATTCGGAGAAGGTCGCGTTTATTTTTGGAGAAAGGAAAAAGGATGCAGGGGAAGTTTCTTCCCTTCTTTCTTGTACTGGAATGAGACTCTCAGTTTGACGTACATGATCTCTATATACCTTTATTCAGTATATGAAGGTATAGCTATGGCATATGTGTACTCTGTATATATACATATTCAATTCAATTACATTTTATTTGAATTGAAAGTTATCTCAGGGCACTTTTCAAATGGAGCAGGTCTAGACCGAACTCCTTATAACATGTATGTCTTGTGGTGTGGACATATGTGCCTATACATCTGCACATATGTATTTCTGTGTGTGTGTGTGTGTGTGTGTGTGTGTGTGTGTGCACAGCAGTCGTTTCAGAAATAACCAACCGGAAAAAACTGCGTTGCAGTGGTTAGTGCTGCTGCCTCACAGCGAGAAGGTCACCGGCTCAAACCCAACTGGGACCTCCTCCGTTTGGAGTCGGTGTGTTCTCCCAGGATCCCCCCACACCACAAGACATACATGTTAGGTTAACGCCGGCGCCCTTGACCAAGGCACCGGTGGTAGACCTGGACTCGCTCCCTATGGGCGCCGCACCTCGGCTGCCCACCGCTCGGAGAGACGGGTTGAAAGCAGAGGACATATCCCCCCCCCCGACGGCAACAATAACACGTCCATTATATTCCTCTATCCGCTCGCATGCTAACACACGCCCGCTGTGCTGACTAACGACACCCGCGACTCCGAGACTTTCCCCCCGCGTTTTCCTTCATTACCTGTCTACAGCAATCTCCCGCCGTTTTCCGAAGGAACGCCGCAGCTCCACCCCAGGCTCTTCCCGCTCACACATATGTGGCGTTTAAATGTACACTTTTTCGCTTTAATGTATGAGGAATACATACATTAACACCCTCCGCAGAACTTGGCCGTCAATGTTTTATTTCACCCTCTTAGTTTTTCTCTCAGAATACTTAATAGAAACACGTATCCTGGATCCTGTATTGTCCCTGTTGACGGTCGAGATATTCGCCAAATATTCGTGAACAATAGACCTCCTAAAACCTTTTGCGCTCCTCATTGTTGCATGTTTAATTTGTCCTGAAGTACGAAACTGCTTTGCCAAAGTGCTGTTTGGAACAGGAACTTACATTATAATTGTGCAAAAGAAAAAAATGCTAAATAATAATAATACCCAGCCGTGACTCTATTCTCCATTGTTGGTGTTTAATTAATAGTTAAATAAGTAATTAAAAGTTATCCATGAATGGGTAGTTTCCAAACATCAGCATGATGGCTAACAATATATTTACTATTATTATTAATATTCATATTATTATTAGTTATAGTTATGAATGAGTGATGGTAGGCCTACTGCTGCCACTTTTAGAGCACCGCTCTCATTGATCAGCTCTCATTTGAGCTCATCGTTCATCCATTTAGATACATGATTAACTGGTTATTAGCTGCCTACAACTGCAATCTCATCTCGTGATTGAATAAATAATAAGTAATCACATGCCTAATTAAACACTTAATGCCCCCACACCACCACCACCCCCCCTCCCCGCTTATTTTGCCATCTAACTATTAGATACAGTTTGCTTTTCCCACTATACCTGCTTGTCTTCGTTCACAAATTGATCGAGTTTACGGGTTCATCCGCGGGGTGCGGAGTTCGTTCGTTCGAGCTGATTTTAATATCGAATATGTGAAGTGTGAATTATGTGACGGTATAATGAGACGTCAATCTTGTGATGATGGAGCAGGTAGGTGGGTGGTGGTGGTGGTGGTGGTACGCGGCGCGGGGGGGCGTCGACTGTCAACGCCGAAAGGTAACAAACAACCTCATTTATGCGCTGGCATCCGCCCAGGGATGCTCTCCGAGTGAATATTTGGTGGCGGATAATCCAAAATGCTCACAATAACAGGCGCGCAAAAAACGACAATGACAATTTACAAGTCCAAACTCGATTGATCTCTCGAGGCCGCGCCGAAGCACGTCTATCGGCGCCTTTCGAGCCGTCTAATTGTCTGCTGTTTGGTTGGAGATCTGGGTAAACACCGGAGAGCGAGCGAGGCTCTTGTGCGCCGTTTAAGACCGCCGGAGATGCGTGCTGGGGTACTGTGGAACAGCTAAATCAAAGGTTCTGGGTTCGATCCCCGATGTACCGCAGCCCTAGCAGTGTGCTTCCTTGAGTTAAAATCGCTCACACCTGAATGACACGTATCTGAATTCACACAGACCCACACATGCACACACACACCGACACACACACACACACACACACAAACTATTTTATATAATACACTGCCTGGGGTTTTATTTTTTTTTTATAGCTGAAGAAACTCAAAAAAGCATTGATGAAACTTGTCTCAGAATGTAAACATCCATACTGAGTTAGTTTTGGGGAGGTTTGGCATTAGCGCGTGTGAAAGGGAAAGAGTGATGACATTGATTTTGTGGCTTGCTGATGACACGTTACGCCTGCAGCCTGCCTGCTTCCCGCTACCCACCCTGTCCATTCATGTCAAGATATTTTAGATCGGGGGATACGAAACCATACGAACAAGAAAATGCTCTTCTACTCACCGACCCCGCTCGCTGTTATTGAACGCTACGCTGGGTTGTGCGTTATAAGAAATGATGTTATCACCGGATGATGAGATCTTCTCACTGGGTCTCGCGGCTTCTTCCTCTGCCTATTTTTCATAATTATGATCCGAGGCTTTTATCATTCCCCGCCGTAATGAACCTTTTCACATAAAGGCCACTGCAATTTTCATAGATTTACGAGAAGATTCCCCTTCAGAGCAGAATCCATATTGATAATACTAAAAGGCAAGACCTTTCAAAAAAGCCGGCGAACGGGATGGAGGGTGATGTATGCAGAACAATCGGTACGATGCATGGAGCAGAAAAGGAGTGCTTGGCACGATAAGCGCGGGGTTATGGGATGTTTGGGTTCATTCCGCGCTCCTGAGATCCTGCATGGTTATCTCTAGGACGGGAAGAGGGGTCAACCTCAAGCCCTCAACCTTTTTTGTCTCCGAGCAAAGACAGAGAGAGAGAGAGTACTTGGTTTAATTAGGCCTACGACGAGGATAAATGACATTACATGAATGATGTACTTAGCCCCTGACGCCCTTGGCTGAGGTGACTCCTCGTTTTACACCGCTCCCAACCCCCAAAGTAGACTGTGGTTTACAGAGATGGCTTAAGGTCAATCCGAGCCGACACCGAATCCTGGCTCACCTGGTATTTGATCAGTGCATCCTCCACCCGCTGGGAAGAAGGCCCTGGATCGGCTTAGGATGCTCTTGTTGCAACACATCCAGCACATCTGAGAGGAAACACAGGTTTGATCTGTTTCCACTGGCTGATCAATACTACATGTTTTCACAATAGTTGTATTTTCTGGCTTGTTTCTAACTCCTGAACTCATGAAGAAAAGTACAAACTGTTGTGTGATAGGTTCATACGTGTGAATGTGTAGATAAAAGATGTATTTATGCGTTTGCTTGTTTGTGGAATAATGACAATGGCATTTTTTAAAAGATATATATATATATATATATATATATATATATATATATATACATATATACATGTATATATATATATATATATATATATATATATATATATATATATATATATTTTTTTTTTAAAATTATTTCTGGGATCAGATTCAATTCTGAACGATTTCTTGATTGATTATTCAATTTTAAATAGAGACACTTGCATTGTGGTTTAATACACATTTGATTAGAATTTGACATAGCCTAATCTCAAGGCTTAAACTACTACAATGCACTAGTGAGTTTGAATGTCCATAAGTGCGCTCTGTATCCCGACAGATTAATTTCAAATAATTTCACTACAAATTACTATTAATAAATATCCCACCTTCTTATGTCTTTTAACTCTCCAATAATTTCCAATCATTGCCTATTTAGCTGTTTTTCTAACCTTTACCTCCGGAAAGTAATTCTTCGTCACCACCTCCGTGACTCTCTTCAGCTTCCCGCCCCTTCCCCGCTAAACGCAACCAGATTCAGGCAAAAGTTCAATCTTGTTCACCAGTTCCCAGAACAGCCCTGCTGACAGCTCATTAAGACTTTCCAAAATGGAGTTCAATGATCTATTCATCTATTCTGTGCCTATGCGGCAACGCCCGCTGTATCTCTCTTTTCATTAAGCGGAATAAAGACCAAGACGCTATATGGATTCATTACAGACAATCACATTTAACCCACCCTCCGGGCCCATTTAATTCACTTTCATTATTAACGCCATCATTATCATTAATAAACTTGAGGAGAAGCCTGCTGTTGAGGTGCGCCGCTCCCAGTGATGATGCAGATGTTTACTGTCTGCTTGGCGAGGGCGTTTTGACACTGATGTGGACCCATGACGACTCTCTCGGTCCAGCGTAACTGTACATGTTAAAATACTCACTCATTGGTTCATTTTAGACATTTGACTTTTTTAATATAAGTGTTTTTAAATGAAAGGAGGCAACAGATTAAGCCAATGCTTATCAGTATTATCCTTTGTCCTTTAATATAAAACCTGAAATTGAAAATCCCATTTTAATTTGTTTCACCGTGTGAACTCATACAACCTTAGAACACATCCAACAAACACACACACACACACGCATATACACAAACACACACACACACACCTTTAAGTGCAGTAAGATATCTAAAAATACATTTACCATGAATATGAATATGAATCTGGTTGAGCCTGTTGCCTTGACACCGGGTGATGAGGGGGAGCGCACGTCATCCCGCGCGCAGCCATGAATCAGCTCTAGTGCACGTGTCACAGCGCAGCGGGTCAGATGGATGGCGGATAAAATGCAAATGGACACACCATGCGGGCCCGCGGATAGATAGATGGCCCTCCGAACGGGACGACAACACGCTGAAAACGAACAGCTCCGAGAACATATGTCATACGCGGCGTTAAGGAGCAGGTAAGGGGTCAGTTCTTCTTCTCGTTCCAAGGACGGCGAACCTGGCAAAGGATAACCCAGGAACAGATGTGATGGGGGTGTGTAGCGTAGGCGGGGGGGTCGTACAGAGTTGATGTGTGGACGGACGAACGGACAGACTTGCAAATACTGTGGTTCTTTATTAAGTGAAAAACCAAAAAATCGGTCTGGGCGAACGCTAGATGGCTTCAGCTAGTCTCGCAGAGCCGGTGATGTAGTGCGAACGAACCGACTAGGGCTACGACCAGCACTAAAATATAGCAACGACGGCTTGGGGATTCCCTCCATCGATTGCATTTTCAAGGGTGTGATGGACGATGGCTTGGCGATGATGACTGTCCAGGGAAGCACTCACTTGAGTTCTGGTTTAAAGGAACACTTCACCCATTTGCCAAACCCAGTCATATTTTTGAATGGTCGTCACAACATTCACTCATTTTCCCCCGAGACAGGAGAAATCCATATTTACCTCTCACACTTCCTAGTTCAAATCACGTCAAATGACGATTTTTGCGTCATTTGGACTAGGAAGTGTTTTGTTTTTTTTTGGGGGGGGGGGTTCTAGTGACGCAAAAATTGTCGTTTCACGTCGTTTGAACCAGGAAGTGTGAGAGGTAAATACGGATTTCTCCCGTCTCGGGGGAAAATGAGTGAATATTGCACGACCGTTCAAAAATATGACTGGGTTTCTAATGATGCAACGTTTAATGCAAATGGCTGAAGTGTTCCTTTAAGCTTAAACGTATCTGTGGCGGTTGACCCCTACCACACCTGGACTTTACTGGGCTCCTCCGACACAGGACACAGGTAGATGTATATAATCTCATTTATTAGAGATGGTACAAAACCAGAGCAGATGCTACACAGCTGTCATGGCAGAGGCTCTCTCCCTGAGTGTGTGTGTGTGGTGATGGGCTGGTTTATCCTGTGGGCCTTGATTGCTCTGCACCACAGGTGTGCAGCCTCACCTAGTCACCAGGGTCTAATCAGTCTGACTTGGGACAGGTGAGGCTGCTTAAAACAGCCATCAACCACACACACACTCCACAGTGTCCTCACCTGCGATTTGAAACAGGGCCCTGGATAGCTTACTTCGTGTGAAGCTGTCTTACACGTAATGTGTTGTTGTATATTTTGATGTACCGGTGTAGTTTGCTAATTGTATTGTTCGAAGTCTTTTCCTGCCCAGGGACCGCAGATACAAATGAGCTATCTGGTTATATCGGGGCCCAACTACTGTGTTGTTGTGCACAGTCCCTGTCATATAAAGCAATAAACTAAACTAAACGTTCAACTGGGAGTCAACACCCAATCACCGCCAGAGAATACCCTGCCAGGTTTATTCATATCCTCTCCCATGAGGGTCGATCAGAGGGGCTTTTCCGGCTGACATTAGTACTGCTTTGAACCGAGTTCAGAGAGCGGGGTTCGTTCAGTCATTGGACACCGTTGTGCACCGATGCAATGGATATGATTTCTAAATAAAGCAGAACCGAACAGACCACTGTTTAGTGATGGATGGAAAAGATGGGGTGGGTGTTATGGTCAACGGGTTCATGAACTTCGGTATCACAGCCGAGCCGTCGCTGGAGCGGGGAGGAGGCTCTGTGTTCACTCCTCTACCGTAAAGCCGGGGTATTACACAGACGGCCGGGCTCACTGAGCTGCTCCGTTGTGCTGCGTCACATCTTTTTTGTCTCCAGGGCCCTTGAGAGAGAGAGAGAGAGAGAGAGAGAGAGAGAGAGAGAGAGAGAGAGAGAGAGAGAGAGAGAGAGAGAGAGAGAGAGAGAGTAAAGGGCAGCGAGGGAAGCTCAGAAGGGAGATTGAAGAAGCTAAAGAGAAAGAATAAGAAACAGAAGCTAGAGGGATGGGAGAGCTAGAACAATATTGAGAGAAGGAGATATAACAGTGAAAACAGACAGAGAGACAGAGGATGAAGAACAAGAGAGCTAGGGAATGAGAAGAGGAGAGGGAGCACTGGGCCAGAGACATAAAGGCGTAAACAAAGGCAAAGACGAAGACAAGAGGCATTTTCTTTCCTGAGACAAAGAAAATGAGACAGAGAGAGAGAGAGGGTTTGAAGTGAAACTAATGTGTGTGTGAGGCACAGAGAAAAGGCAAGAAGACAGGGGACATTAAGTTGGCTGTTCTGTGACAACACTGACATTTTTAGGTTGTCATTTTTAACTAATGTTTAACTCTCTCACTGCATGTTTCCACCGAAAAACAAGCGCTCCAGCTTTCCTTGATATATTTGTCGGTGGTGTGCACGTACAAACAAACCTTGTGATGTCCCATAGGCCTACAGACCCAAGTTGTAAAGTTGTAATGTTGCAGAAAAAAACATGCAAATGATGATAGCAGTTTTCCCAAAGAGGTGAAGGAAGGGGGGGATGAGGGGTATTTGTGCGTTAACAACATGCATATTTCTTTACATGTTGACACTCTCATTCAGTTTGTGACTAATAAAGTCGTGTTTACTACCTGTAATCCTCCCCAAGCTATGTGAAAGGCTGGTGCTATGACCTGTATATTCGCCTTATTTATTCCAAGTTTGCTTAGCGGGGGAGAAAAAAAAGGTGCCATCAAACACAAACAACAACAACTCTTTGAACATGAATGTTGCACTTCATTATGATAGCTCAGTGAATATACTCAAACTCAAGCCCCTCCCTGCTTCCCTTCCTCAGTCACATCCTGCCAGAGGGACACCAGAAATAGAAAGCACTGGTTTTGTGTTTTTTGTGTTTCAAATGGACAATAAAATGTATTAAAAATGTGTTTATTTTTATATTGAATGTGCCCATACAAAGACAGCGTTGTGGGTTAGAGTCTGAACTTGGTCGGCAGTTGGACATATAAAGTACATTTGTGAAATGTTAACTCTGCCTAATTACAGCTGTGTGATATGT
Source organism: Merluccius polli (assembly GCA_030340625.1). Classification (NCBI taxonomy): domain Eukaryota; kingdom Metazoa; phylum Chordata; class Actinopteri; order Gadiformes; family Merlucciidae; genus Merluccius; species Merluccius polli. Next base: position 16,043 of record JAOPHQ010006616.1, read on the forward strand.
AGGTTTTATACCAATGCAGAGTACAAGTGATGAGGGGATCAAACAACCACCAGCTCTGGAATATGATCATGTCACCAATATTGCATTTTTTTTATAATCACAGTGTAAGTAAGGTGACTTCATTCATCACTGTACTGGGGTTGAGGAGATACCACACATCTTTGAAGGTTTAGTTCACACCAACGACGTTCAGAGCCACAGACATCAAAGGGACAACCCAGGTGGGACTCGAACCCACAATCCCCAGCTCCGGAGGCTGATGCCTTATCCATTAGGCCACTGGGTCTCCTTTCATCCTCTGCATGACACATTAAACTTGAAATTAGAACCTCTATGCCATTGAGCCATGGATAGTCTTGACTTAAGTAGAAGGGATGAGAGGCCTTCAGCCCCAGGACTTGTTTCTAGGGTACATGAGGGACTAAATCCCCTTTCTGTTGAATGAGCAGCCTGGTGTCTGAAAGGGTAGTGTTGCCCCTTCAGAATTAGGGAAGACCAAGAGTGAAGCAGTATGTCGACGGTGTCTGCAATTCCCCCCTATTTGTCTGCTGAAAAAAATAACAGTGGCCTAACGGATAAGGTGTCATCCTCCAGAGCTGGTGGTTGTGGGTTTGAGTCACACTTGGGTTGAGTCTGTCTTTCTTCATGGTGTTTTCCTTCAGCCCAGAAGGCTCCTGTAATGTCATGCCAAGTTATTCACAATGCAGAGAGTTAAATACCAGTGGCCTTATATATATATATACAAGAAACCTAGTGGCCATATGGGTAAGGTATATCTCAGACAACCTCTAGAGTTGTAGATTGGGTGGACTCTCTTCTGGCTTGTGAAGCATATTCTGCTGAAGAACATGTGATTTGAGCAGTCATGACAGTAGCAAACACATCAACACATAGCAGCAAGCATTGTCACAACCTGTCACAATCACTCAAGAAAAACTACAACTACTACCACTCTGGTGTAGCCGTAAGTATTTTACAGAGAATTTTGGATAAAAATCCACTTGTGATTGATCGAAAGACAGACATTGTTCGGTTCACTTCATCATGCGACCATGAAGTGAAGTGTGTATGCTCAGAAGAGGTTGGTTATGGTTTGTAATGCTCTGCCCACAACAAGACCATGACCATCTGTTTCTCAACAAGAGTTGGAGAACTGCGCTGCTCTGATTGTGGCGTAAGGTCCCTCCTGGTTTGTATACTTGCCATTAAATCATTAATTGAATTCATTTCCTATGAAAATACTATTTCTGAAAGGCCAAATTTGCTCTTGCAGACTCTAGCCATGGTAGGGTGCTCCTGCAACAGTGAGTAGTCCTTCATGTCTAATGGACGCAATAGTCTTGATGCTCGCCCCACATCCCTTCTCCTCGATTTCCCCTACCAAAAAGGTACCTGCAACACGGCAGACCCAGTGGCCTAATGGATAAGGCATCAGCCTCCGAAGCTGGGAATTGTGGGTTCGAGTCCCATCTGGGTCGCACCTTTGTTGTCACTGACCTGGCATATCCTTTCAAAGATCTTGACAGGCATGTTCATGTATCTACATCGATGATTCTGTTGAAGAACATAGCCTCTCCCGTTCTGCTCTGGACACGAAATGAATGGTCTTGGTCTGGTTTTATACGAAAACCTAGACCTGGTGATTGATCCTTCAGTTCTCACCTCAGTAGAAACTTCAGTGAAACTTATTCAGCAGAACACATTGTCTATTAGTGATATCTGATGCTTATTGTGGAGTTAGGGTTCAAACTAGGACATCCTGTTATTGCTAGATATCTGTCTTGTGTCTGATTACCATGCTTATGAAATCCTCAATTGTTGCATTGTGGTTCTCCTATATTTCACAGAGATATGAACAGTCTCTACTGCTCTTCAGCATTAGGTCATTGATTGCACTTGAATTCAGATGCCCCAGAAAGCATACGGAGTGATTCATTAGGCCTAATTATTATAAGTGCGCTGTAATCATATACTGGAGCAAACTGAACACAGAGAGCTAAATTAGGTCAAGTGTCCTTGAACCTCGGCTAAACCATAACCCAGTGGCCTAATATACTGTATATGGCACCTGCCTCTGGAGAGTGAGCAAGGGGTTGTGGGTTCAAGTCCCACCTGGTTTGTACCTAGACCTCTCAAGTTGGTGGGATGTCTTTGTGTATGGTATGAGGACATGCCTCACTACCTGAAAATGAAGCGGTACAATCTCGCAACTTGAACTTCACTGGACTAGCATTTCTACACACTTTTAAATTAACAAGATTCACAAGATGTCACAGGTTTATTGACAAACATTATGCCCACCAGCAAAACCTGATTAAAAACTGTGGATATATCTTTATAGTATATATCTGTTGTCCCTCGTCTGTTATGTTTATCGCGCCCCATTTCCTTTAATGGTCGTTGTCTGTTTCGACTCATGCTCTATTCTATCATTGTGTAACCTTCTGCTTGTACTGGAGTGCTATCTACAAAACGAGATTTTAATCTCAAGGGATTTGCTGGTTAAATAAAGGTTAAATAGAAAAATAAAAAAAACACATCAGGCTGCAGTTCAAGAGCAATAGTGTCGCTTTCTTTCTGTCTCGGTCTCCACTGTGCGCAAAACCTATTTTTTTATGGTGAGTTTGATGGGAAAGGTAGCGCTCAGTTTTAGCCTAATCAATAGATCCTCACATTCCCCATTGAAGTAAAGGTGAAGAAAAAGCAATATTATGTATGATGATATTTAATACAATATGTGTCTCATGTTTTAAATTACAGCCTGAACGAGGTTTCCTTTATTCAAAACATTTTGATGTCAAAAATTAAATGTAGAGTTTATTTTTGCCATACTTTGTTGTGTAAATTAGCTATTGAGGTGAAAAAGTGCACTTGTATGTATTTATTTGTACGTATTTAACTCCGAGGCTGACGTACCAATGTGTAAAACGGTGATTAAATGGAGTGATTAATTAGGCCTAAACTGTCCACGGGTATGAGTTCATCAAGTACGCCGCACGCTGTTGCTTTCACTGTATTTAATGCTGTGGAAAAAACCTCCGGCTGGCTGGAGAGTCCCAACAGCAGGTAAACTAACAAAACACTCAGATGCACATCCAACAATGCGGCGGTTGCTCCTGGCTGCCGCCTACACCCACTCCTCAAGGAGCGGCGCTCTCTCAGATATTATGATTATTATTACTATTCCTATGAAGCACTTACACAAAGGCCAACCTGCCTAATGGAAAAGGCAATGTTTTCTGAATTTGGGAGTTGTGTGTTCAACTCCCGCCTAGATCGTACGCCGTGCTCTTACCTTAACTCTCAAGTTTCCATGGGAACGGTTTAAAACATAATCGAATGACGTTTTGTTCTGTGGAGGAACAACTATGACAACCTTTCTACTGGGTTGAAATGGCAGGAGAGCTATTTGAGATGAGGATTTTGAGTTCGACTCGCATGGGCCTACTACCATGTTAACAAAATAACATAACATATGGGTGTTGTGATGTTATTTAGCAGTCCCTCCAGGATTTTGCAGGCCTTTTTTGTGATTGTTGCGGCCTAAAAGGCCATTTGCGATGAAAGTTGCGGTGTTTTTTAGGCTTTTGTTGCGATTACACTGCAAGAAGAAGTGAAAGTTGCGATAAAATTTGCGAAAGTTGCGATTTTTTGATATATATTTTTTTATTCATTTTTTTAATGTTTTTATTTTAATATCTTTTGCAGATATTTTGGTCGGCAAGTGTGAAATGTTGGACGCGCACATGCTGCATTTCTTGAATATCTTGAACGCGGTAAACACGGAAGTAAGGCGGAAGGTAGTTTGTCGACATCATTGCAATTGCAACACCGCCCTGAATTCGCGGGGATTGGCTGATGCGTTGAAGTTGCAAATCGCAACATCGCGAAATCCTTGAGGGTCTGATTTAGACACATGATTTACAGGTGTAGCCCAAGCCTAGAGTGCTCTGGTAACCGCATACCAAAAGTAATTGCGGAGACATTTTAATTAGTGAAGCGCACTCCTGAACCTGGTGGCCTAATGGATAAGGCATCAGCCTCTGCATTGTGGGTTCAAGTCCCACCTGCCTTATGAACACAGATACGGATCTACAGGTTATATATTCATCCTCTGCTAATCCTCTGGTCTAGACGTAATACATGCCTTCATGACTATGACATATGGTTGGACCTTTTGCCTTATGTAAATGTCAAACTTTTTAAATATTTTTTTGTCGAGTCGATGTGTGCACACGCATATGACGCAGTGCTTTCCTGTGTTTGGAAAACGAAAGTTCCCCTTTAGGCGCCTATCAAAAAAAAAGTTGTGAGAAGGGAACAAGGCCTTAACAGGATCCCAAACTGTAGGAGTGCTCCCTAACGTATCCTGGAGGAGAGTCTTTATTCGAGACTGAGCACAATGTCATTTCCTCTTTCTCTTTCTGTCTATTCAGCGCTCCGTCCGCTCCCTCGCTCGCTTTATCTCGCTTTCACCACTTTTCTTTTTCCCGCTTCACTCTGTCTCTCCTTTTCAGCATCTCCAGTCTTCAAATTACCAATTCCCCGCTATCTCCTCTCGTCTTCCATCCCCCCCCGCCGTCCCTCTCTCTCCCTCTCTCTCTCTCCCCCCCTCTCTCTCTCTCTCTCTCTCTCTCTCTCTCTCCATCCCTCTCCCCCTCCCTCTCTCTCTCTTTCTTGGTATCGCTCTCCGTCTTAATACCTTCTATTTCAGTCCCTTCATCAACCAACCTTTTTATTCTGCCTCCACCACCACCATCTCCCCACACCACCGCCGCCGCCTCCCCCCCCCCCCCTCCATCTGCCCTCTGGACTTGGATGGGTTCTGGTCCATGTTAATGACGTTCCTCGCTTGGTAAACGGGATAACAGGACTACAGACGCCCCGGCCGTAGCCACAGTTCGCTCTGGGCTAGCGTCGTCATCATCATCATCATCATCATCATCATCATCATCATCATCATCATCATCATCATCGCCGTCATTATCATGTTTGCAGGTCTGCTGCTACTCTCCTCTCTTCCAAACACCACCACATGATGGAGGATACCTTGACCCCAATCAATCGTTATTATGTGTGACTTAGTCTTCTGATTAATGTAAACATATGGGTTTTTGTAGATTAGGTTTAGTGCTAGGGTTAAATTAATTAATTAGACAAATTAGTTTGACGAGATTGACGTGGAAAATCTATTGCGAAACATACTTGAACTTTACCACACCTTTATCTTACTTACATTTTGAAGACAGACATACAACTCTGACTAGTGACACACCAACCAGATGGCATTTTAGTAAACTTTTATCCAAAGAGACTTACGGTAAATTCAGATGGAGGTGATTCAAGAGCAGGTAGGAGTATCTTGCCCAAGGAGGCCTACAGGAAGGCTGACATTGGGGGATCGAACCCAGTGCCTAGCGTAGCGTCACAACACCATCCTGAGCGAAGAAGACGGAGCGGTCGCTCGGCCCTAACATGTTCCCCCTACGTGTGATAATGAATTCATCCCAGGGAGCTGTAACTCCATTAACACAGTCTTCTCTTAGCCAGAGTCTCCATATCAATTTATTGGATTGTTTAATGTAATCATGCATAATGCAAGGGGATTAATTGAAAATGGCTGCTCCAAGAAAGGGACAATGCATTAAGGAGCTATTTGGAATCAAAAAGAGGATTTGCTAAATGGCCCTTCAGGCTTGAGATACCTGGAAATTAATTCATCCGAAAGGCATGAAAGTCACTTTTTGTGGAGAGCGAATTACTTTATTAGAAAATGGAAGCCTTTGCTCTGTTTCCATCAGCGATAACAGACTTTTAATATCTAGGAGATTTTCATGGTATAGGGAAGATGAAGCCCTGCGACGACAGGCTTGTTTTCAGGCAGCGTGTCGGCGCTCCGGTTGTCGTATTGCTAATAACTATGCTAAAAATGTACAAGAGAAACCGTAACACTTGTGGATGTATGAGTTGAATAAATAAATGTGCTTAGTCCCAGAGATACAAAAACAACAACATGAGAATCGGGACACATACACAGCCTTTTATTTAAGTTGCGGGGGGGGGAGAAAAGGCATACAAATATATATATATATATATATATATATATATATATATATATATATATATATATATATATATATTCGATGTAATGCAGTCCTCATATTATGAACAATTCTCCTCTTCTTTCATCCAGCTGGAAACACTCCCCAATCAGTCACCGTTTCTAAGACATTTCATTTCTTGACCTCGGTGTCATTCAGATTCTGGACACCATTATCATAATACATCCAACATGGCCGCCAGCTATAGCCTACGTCCTGCCCTCCACCTCCCCCCCCCCCCCCCCCCCCCCACACACACACACACACCCACCCACTCACCCTCCGGGATGATGTTTCACCCACAGAATAACAAAAGCCCATCCAGAGGGATATTACATGACATTTTCACAGGCAATTAAAATGCTGCAAACTATGACTGTTGCCCACATCCATCTTCCTGTCGTGCGGTTCTTTCTTCCTCCTCCTCCTCCTCCTCCTCCTCCTCCCCCCCACCTTTCCCCCCCATCCTCACTCTTCCTCGTGGTTTGTCCTTTCCTTTTTTTTTTTTTTTTTTTTTTTAAAGGAAAATGGCCTCACTTTTTTCTTTTTTTCCCCCCTCTCTTCGTCTCCATCTCCTTCTCCTTTAGCTTCTGCATTAACGTCGCTCCGATCCCGACAGGGGCCGGTGGAAACGACGTCTTTTCTCATTAAGAGCGGCCATTCATCGCTCGGGATAACAACAGAGGCCCGGTAACCGCCGGTCACCGCCGAGGGCAGTGTCTTCATATACCGGGGAGGATTGTTTCGTTCAATTTTTTCCCCCTTGTTCCCGCCGAAATATAGGAAGGGAAACGGCGAAAGTTGTTTACCGCTGTATCTCCAAGTCACAGGTTGAAGCAACGTCACCGACACACAAAAATATTCCCCAAACATGACACAACAACAACAAACGGAGGTGATTATACATGTGGGAGAGCGACACAGAGAGAGAAAGGAGGCATGGGGGGGGAGGACAAAGGGAAATTCAAATGGTCCTGCAGATGAAAAGCTTTGACCGAGTCCCACAGCCAAATAATATTACTCGCGAGTGAAATGAGGCGTGTCAGAGGAAATTTCCCTGTAAGAAACTCACGGCGAGATTAATTGGAAGCTAAGGGCACAATAAATAAAACAAAAGGCTCCGCGTTCGCACAAGACGAGAATCTGATTACAGTGATTAATTTGGGAGATTCGGGGCTCCTTATGCATGGTAATGTGAGGTTAATTGCTTTTCAGTGATAAATACCTTCCTCCAACGCACACACACACACACACGCGCGCACACCTATTGTATTTCGTCCACAACAATAAGAAACGCACGCGGCGAGCATGGGATTCCATGTTTAACCGATGTGGCGATACTAAACGGCGGCGGGGTGGATATTGGCAAACGTTGCGTTGTTGTTGTTGTTGTTGTTGTTGTTGTTTCCTCTCAATGATATTCCAGCGCAATCACCGATTCGAAGCGATGCGAAACCGCGTCGTCGCCGTTACTTTCTCGGGCTCGGTCGGCAGAAACGGCGTTAGCTGTTGTTGAAACAATACAGGCGGCGGCGACACAAGTCTCCAAACCGTACCGTTTCCCAGAGCGCCCTAAACTCGGCGTCGGCGTGACGACATATGGCCCTATCTCTAGAGCGAGAGATAGAGAGAGAGAGAGCGCTAAATGCCTGCCTCTGATCTCCAAAGTTAAAAAAGCAAAAACCCACCAAAGCCAGGGTTGTTGTTGTTTTTTTCTCCACCTTTTTCTTCAATGTAATCACCGGCAGGCGGTCACCCAGGAGGGCCCCCAGAGTCGAGCCCGCAGGCTTTGATCATAACTGATATTGAATGCTATTTACCCCCCCGGGCGCCGCAGAGGAACCCGTTTCCTCCGGCTCGCCGGAACAGATGGCGCTACAACGCCATCGGAGAGCGCCGCTATTATTCAACACGTCTTCTTCGCGGAGGATATTGAACGCCGGGAGTCTCTTCTCTCACCAGGAGACCCGGGAAGACGGATCGCCCAAAGTTACCTGCAAGGTGCATCCAGTGGCGTTTCGGCTCATGTGTGTGTGTGTGTGTGTGTGTAACTGAAGGCTACGCTAGGACATGTTGATGTTAGGGGAACATTTACAGAGGGGTAATACAATAAGGGAGATTGTTTATTCCTTTAAATAGTCACCAGAGGAGGAGGAGGAGGAGGAGGAGACGAAAGGTTGTGTGTTGTATGTTTAGGTGGCCAGATGAAAGGTTCTGGGTTTGAGCCCCAGTGTCCACAGCCAGGGTCTAACCTGTAGGCATCCCTGGGGAACAAACCCTAACCCCCTACCAGCTCCTTAAAGTCTCAATGTATCTGAAATCACTGTGAGGGCACTTTGGATAAAAGTGTCGTAGTAAAAGTACTAAAATTGGCATATAGTATTTTTTAAACTTGAACATATTAATGCATCGATTTAAAACACATGGATGTGTTCTAGCCCTTGTATCTTAAGGTCATTCAGCCATTTTGCACCTTCTGCCTCTGAACCAATGGTTTAAAACACATACTCACGTGTTGATGTCATTTATACTTAAACGATTTGGGGGCATATCATATCAGCAGAGCTCAAACCCACCTTGTTTTTTGCCATCTTCATGTGGTCTTCTTACCTGAGTACAATTCCTGAGGCAAAAATAACAAGCCAATAAATTACAGAATTTCGTTGAAGTGATAAATCACTCAGCAGGAGCCACCGCTTTCTTTATGAGGAGTTTGCTTTCATACACGGGAGTGTTTGTTCGGCTGCCAACCGCCGCATCGCCAGGCAGCTAATCATTTCATCTCCTCCTTATTTGACGGTAAGCAATAAAATCTCACTTGCACTCACTCACACGTATTGTTTATTCTGGCAACCCGCAGCTATGCGAGTCTCTGGCGCGGTCGCAAAACAAATTATATGTTTTAAAAAATCCACAACGGCCCGGTTTTGACGGACAATCGGCAAACCGCCGCTGAGGAATTCGTCGGACAAAATGATCACAGGTCGGCTCACGGGGTTCAGCCACACACAGTCATGCTGGTTTTTGGTGCCTTGCTCAAAGTCACTTTGTGGTAGAAATTGCGGATAACCGTTCGCAACCCCACAACTGGGAGTTAAGCCCAGGGGTTCTCAATGTTTTTCAAGCCAGGGACCCCTTAGATACATATTCACAAGAACCCCCTACCGTTGTTATAGTTTGCAGCCTGAATCTAACCGAACACGTATCTGGAAAAAATATATTGTCCTTAGGAAATGTATTAATAACATGCGTTGGAAATCTAGTTTCTCCCCCCCTACTGGCTCAATTAACTTTTTAAGTTATGTCACCCTTGAAAAAAAATGACACCGTGAGTAATCATCTCAAAGGTACGCCGGTTTCGTTTTTACATTTTTTTATTTTTGATAAATGATGTAGGAGTTTTATTCATTATTTCGCAGACTCCTTGGCCGTATGCCGCAGACCCCCGGCGGTCCCCGGACCCCACTTTGAGAACCGCTGCCCCGGACTAATCTTCTCCATTTACATAACAATGTGTTCATGTACACATACTGTAAATGAAAACCTTTTCCTCCTCCACCTTTGTCAACAACATCCCTTGAAAGTTGAAATATTGTTCAAGTGTAGCCTGGGAACCAGATGATGTTTATCTAATATGGGTTTGATGTACAGAGGAGCGCCGCTGAGGCATTTCTTCATAAACAAAGAAGATGGCTGCCGCTGATGTGGATCTGGTCTGTTGAATCCGCTATCGCGACAGTATTAAACAAACTGGATATTAGTGTATATTTTTTATATTAGTATATATATATATATATATATATATATATATATATATATATATATATAGATAGATATATATATATTTTCTCTAAAAGAAGAATAAACAACTGCACTTAAAGCTTTCGTTTATCAGAAAGATGTGTTTGCCGTACTTCCGACAGGATTTGGTAAATGTTTAATTTACGTCACACGTTTCGTTGCTGTGATTGGTTGTCGGTTGACCCAATTGCGTCCAGAGGCCTTTTGGTCCGCCGCCCGTTGTTAAATGCCCCTTGGAAATCAAAAATGAACTGAGAGGTTCCAGACTAATACGCATTTGCGAATTAGTGTGGTGATGCCAGGCTAAGGGAAATGTGTTGTGTGTGGTAATTAAGACACTCAGGGCTATCTGCGTCTGTTTTAACATGAATCACACAAGCTCACCCGGCTTTCATTTAATTCTTAAGACATTTAAACAGAAAGTTAAATCCAACTGTCTGACTGCCAACTAAGACCAACAAATATAAGACCAAATAAAAGAGAAAATCATTTAAATAGAGAAATGGAAAATGTGAATGTGAAGACATCATTCTTTATGTAAAAAAATAAATTTAAAAAAAGCTGCAGCAAAGAGAAATGTTTTGAGCCCTGATTGAAAAGTATAAAGTGTTGCGTAACGTGTGTGAGATACCGTTGTACAAACCGGTGTGAAAAAATGTTTCCCACAGCGCCAAACGCCGGTATGATGATAGACATGGAGTTGGACCGGGGCTCCGAGAGGTGACACATGGGCACAAATCCCACAACTGAAAAAAAGTGACAAAATCAATAAACCTCAGCCTGCTGTCACTACATCTCTCTCGCGGAAAAAGAGCATCCACAGAAAACAAAGGGCTGCTGCTCACCGATCCAGCCATTGATTTCAAGTGGATGGTTGATTTGTTGATGAGGTTGTTAGAGTACCGCAACTTCGGAGCATTATATATATCCACATATCATTTTCTGAATATCTAGGAAATGAGCTCGCGTGATTCACTACAATGTTCAATTGGCTATGATGTTGTACTTCTTTATTCATTTCCTTTAGGGATACATGTTTGTGTACATTGCTGTTCAGACAGCAAACTGTACACTCTTGTAAGGACATGAATCCAGAAGCTCATCAATGGTATTTATCCAACAGGACTCTCAAATCACTTCTCATTGGGATAACGGTTATAAAACTGTCAAAAATGTTTACCATGGCTCGGGAATAATAGCATTTGTTAATGCAACATACAACATGCTTTAAACATCAAAACATTTTGACAGTCGCCGATCGCGTTGTTGGGGAAAGAGAGAGAACTGGGGATGACAGCGTGATTAGGCTGGCGAACGGATGGTTATAAGCATTTTAATTAGGCCGATGGCTGCTTTGGTGCTGTCATCCGTTGCTATGAGACAGTCTTAATTAACCTATTTAAAGTCAGTGGTGTGCGCTTACGTCCATAATGAGCCCTCCCAGTGTCAAAGGGAGACAAATCACTGGCGTCGCATAATTCCCAACGTGCCCACCACTCTGATCCTTGTCTCGCTCGCGCTTCTGCTTTTGTGTCCCGCGACGCGAAACACGGGAAGATACGATCCGCCGTCTCTGTCGTTGTTGTTGTTGTTGTTGTTGTTGCTTCACTTTTGTCGACCTGAAGATGTTCCTGGGGATTCATGACTTGAAGGGTGTAATGATATTCCAAAAATTCGCTGATTCTGGTTGGAAACATGGTCGATGTTGAAGGGTGAAGCCGTGGGGCTCGGCGTTTTGCAGGGAGGAAGTTGTTGTTGTTATTCCAGCTGTGCTTGTATTTTGTTGTGTTTTCACGATCGGCCAATACATGCAATACTATTTGCATGTTTTGGCCTTTTATCACTTTCATCCAAAGCCACTTACAGGGACAGGACATCCGTGAGTTGGTACTAGGTGGAGTTAAGGCTTGCTGCTAAAGGACAGGCCCACCTACAAGTTAGACCGCGGACATTGGGGTTGAAACCCGCAACCTTTCGGCTGGGGAGTCAAGTATCCCCATCCCTAGGAAATTGGGCTGTCCAGAGGTTAAGGTAAACTCACTAAAGTGCAAACCTGCTGGGAATCTGGCGAGTGCAGGCGTACTGTGTGAAAAAAGCCCAAAAGAGGAGAGGTTAAATTCTGTCGCACGCACCCCTCAGGGGAGAATGAGCCGAGCGGACGTACGGCGAACTCTGCTGACCGACGTTCGAAAGGAAAACAACAGGGAAGTGGTGAAGCTCAACACCCAAAAGACCGTCGCCCTACCGACGTCACAAGGTCGTCCGGCCGCCATGCACCCATGGTGGACCACTTTATGGCTTGATGGCCTGGACTCTTTGAAGCCAAAGAGGAAGGTTAGCCATGCTTATCTGTGCCATCTGACTTGTTGGTGAATGTAGAAATAGTGATATATGTAATACATCCTAACCAAACTATCCAGCAATGAAGACATACTTTATTTCATAGGGAAATGTAAACCCTTAATAATATAATGCAGACTTGAGGGACAGCCAGTCCAAAAAATGAAGGCTTCCAAAAACCAAATTTAAACCAAACCAAATTGATGGTTGAAGATCTCTGTGTAGTTTTCATTCAAATCTGTTCATTTGGGGTTTTTAGATGTTCAATTGTATGTCTTTATAGCGTATGAATGAATTTTTTTGTAATTCTTTTGTAACTATGTAGGTGTTTTTATATGTATTTATACACACATTTGTGTTGGTATCTCGTTGTTTTGTCAAATGTATACAGGGCTCTCTTGTAAAAGAGATTTTAATCTCAATGAGAAAAACTAAAACAATTAAATATATTAATGGTAAGTCTAGGCATAGTCATAATAGTCAGCGTATTCATATTGATTGGGCATAATTTCCGCCGGCTACAGTGGCCATTAGACATTAGCATTTATCGGACAAATGATCATTTCTATTTCCAGTGAGTTGAAAGCAGTGTGAAGCTGCCTTTTCATTAGTTGTGACTGAGTTTGCCCGCGTAGCGAAGCAATCAATGTTAGAAAATGTACGTTTGTGCCGATAGAGTTTATTAACGTCAGATACACAGTACAGAAATATACACCACATGTATTTTTATTCACGCTTCAAATCTTTCCCTTGCCGGCTCCTTGGGGATTTGGTTCTCCTCTCTCAAATTCAGCGGTAATATATGTACTGTGTCACATATACTGTACACTGTACAAATACAACACTGTCATTCCTGTTATAATCCCCGGGGCCGGAGGAAAGCTGGATTCAGATTCAGCAGCAATGAAAGAAAATCAAACCAGAAAAACACACCCAAAAAAAACAACAACACATGGCCACTGAGGAGTGTGTGGATGTGAAGTGGCGGTGTGATTTACACTGGATGGTGTGACGAAACCTCCCGCTCCATCGTAAACCGTCTTTCAGTCACGCAGCACCGCGGCGCGCTCATAAACCACCGAAACAACCCGCAGAGATCTCCGCACAGAGGTGAGAGATTAGAGGAAAACACTGGATTTACGCTGTTTTCAACCAACCACTGCCTTGCCTGCCTGCCTGCCTGCCTGCCGCCCAAACCCACCGCCCCACCCAATCACATCACTACTTGGCTTATTACCCGCCTCCACTTATACACCGACCTACCTGCCTATCTACCCACACACACACCTGCCTACCTGTCTATCCACCCACCCACCAACCTACCTGCATATCCACCACCACCAGCGTCTAGACTCCACCATAGTCACCACCACCACCAGCGTCTAGACTCCACCATAGTCACCACCACCACCACCACCACCGTCTAGACTCCACCATAGTCACCACCACCAGCGTCTAGACTCCATCAGGGGGGAATTCATCTCCCGTCAGACTTCATGGATCCATCGTCCCCATGAAGAATATCTTGATGGTGTCTAATCGCCAAATGTGTGGTTTTAAAACTAGTCTCTCCTTATTGAAATACAGAAATGAGATATCGCGACAGCGATATCTGTTTCAGTTCTATGGGTTCAGCGGCGAGACAGAGAGAGGGAGGCAGTGATTCGGATATTGCTCCGTCTCAACACCGCCGTATTTATTCTCCTCGTCTTTGTCATTGTTCTTCTTGTCATGTTCTTACACTCGTCGCTGTGAGTGACTGTTAGCTGGCGTACGCGGCTCATAGGACGTTAAAAGGGGAGTATTTGCGCTGTAGGAGACCCGGGATTAACGCTGCAAATTCACGGCCCTCTCTCTAAAGCCAGAACACAAAGTTAGAGCATTTGCTCTGATGATCATCTCCTACTCTTTCTACGTCTCCTCACACCACTCACACACACACACACACACACATACACACACACAGGCACACAACTTCTCTGTGCTACAAATGAGCGTGACTTTTTCCACCTACCCTCGCTCTCTCTATCTGTCTCCTTCCCTCTCTCTCTCCCTCCCTCCCTCCCTCCATCTCTCACTCTAAGTCAAAACTTTCTCCTCTGTGTGATTTCTGTGCCCTTTCCGGTCTTTTCCAGGTCCTGCTGTTGGGTCCTTGGGTCCTGCTACAGAAGGCATTTGATCTGGGACCATGCTGGCTAAATAGGAACATGTTTGGCCGCTGTGAGCTCCCATACTTTTATTTCCTGTTACCAGGAAATAGCAAGTGGGAGGGAGACCAACTACAATAAATACCCTTTTTCTAAGTCCCTCTGCTCCCAGTGTGTGTGTGTGTGTGTGTGTGTGTGTTTCCTATAGGGTAAGAAAGACAACATAATGATTTTGTGTGTGGGTTTGATGTGTGTGTGTGTGTGTTCCCTATACATTTTAGAAAGAGAAAATAATGACTGTGTGTGTGTGTGTGTGTGTGTGTATTTGTACATGCATCGATACGTTTGTACGTGCGTGTGTGTGCAGAGCATGTGTGTGCACTCCATTTATGTGCATGTGTGTGTGTGCATATGTGCACATAACGTGTGCACAATACATGTATGTGCGTGCATATGTATGTATGTGTGTATGTATGTGTGTATGTGTGTATGTATGTATGTGTGTGTATGTATGTATGTATGTATGTGTGTATGTATGTATGTATGTATGTATGTATGTATGTATGTATGCGTGTATGTATGTGTGTATGTATGTATGTATGTATGTATGTATGTATGTGTGTATGTATGTGTGTATGTATGTGTGTATGTATGTGTGTATGTATGTATGTATGTGTGTATGTATGTATGTATGTATGTATGTATGTATGTATGTATGTATGTATGTATGTGTGTATGTATGTGTGTATGTGTGTGTATGTATGTATGTATGTATGTATGTATGTATGTATGTATGTATGTATGTGTGTATGTATGTATGTGTGTATGTATGTGTGTATGTCTGTCTGTCTGTCTGTATGTATGTGTCTGCTGGTGTGTGTGTGTATGTGTGTGTGTGTGTGTGTGCATAAGTTGTAATGTGCTCCACATCTGCATCATGTAATAATTATGGTTGGGGTCCCATCAGGATTAATGGCCGCCTGTCAGGGATCATCAGCCATATGCTGAACGTGAGCGATCGAGGCGGCTGAGCGGCGCAACCACGTGACCTCTGGCCCTTCGCAATCAGCCCAATGTTTACCTTCCCTGGGAAACGTCCGCACGTGTGCGAGTGCGATGACGGCACGGGGTTTCATCAAGATGTGGCGGGTTACGACGCTCCGCGATACTTGGTGCTGATGGCGAGTGCCGGTTTATTTATCGGTCTGGTAAAAACGCCAAAACGCAGCGGTCGTAAATCTCGTCTGTGCTATCCTGTCTTCTCCCCCCCACACCCCCCCTACAGCCAACTAATTCAAACCAGGGCAAAGGAAATGAAGAACGCTTCAGTGAGAGCCGAGCGTGTGTTTCAACGTCTCGGCTTGACATCGCTGGAGTCTTTCAGAGAGTGTTTTCGGTTCTATAATTACGCGCGCAAAAAGGCTAAATCTGTGTCTTCATTGAAGCGGCGGTCTGGGTCTTTAGAAAGCAGGCAAAAGCTTGTAGGAGTATATTATTGTATTTTTTGTTTTGCCGCACCGCGTATCACTGATATATCAAAGCATTGTAACAATTTCATTGGCCCATCAATCCCACACACGTCATAAAGTGTACTGGGGTGTGTGATTTAACTCTCCAGATCCACAACGCGGAGATCAAGTCACGCCAAACAATTAAAATTGCTCGCTCAAAATGTTGTGCTTTTCTTCCAAAATGTGGGCCTGGTAAATGTTGTAAAGGATCAACAGTTGTCTATGTTAGTTATATTTCTCCTCCTTGTTATTGAATGATAACCAGCAGCAGCAGCCGCAGCAGCAGCCAATGGGAGGATGGAAGGATTAGGGGTCATAGAGGTGAAGGCGATGAAGGAGAGGGGAGATGGAGAGACGGGTGAAAGGGGGGAAATGAAGGGGCTTTGGCAGGGTTTGTTGCTGTGTTTAAGAGGTCCCTGAGGATCCCCCCCCTCCTGGTGAGGCCTCCTGGATCCCTAAGCCAGCACCCCCACCCCCGCCCCCCCGCCGCCTCTCCCTCACTGAGATGGGTCAAGGAGGACCCATAAAACCCCTGGTATGCTGCCTGGAGATTGACCGCAGAGAAGGAGGCCTCATGTAATGGCACGCATGTACATGCTTATGTGCACACACACACACACACACACACACACACATGCAAGCACACTGACACACACACACACACACACACACAAGCCAGCAAGAATTAAACACACACACACACAATAATGCATGCTGACACACACACACAAGCACATTAATACACATACACAAGCATGCACACGCTCTCGCTATCTCTCTCTCAAACACACACACACACACACACACACACACACACACACAAGCAGGAATTAAACACACAAACATACGTGCACACACGCAGTCAAGCAATCACATGCACACAGGCAAACGCACACACACACACACACACACAGCCACATATGCCGTTTCATTTCCAGTCATAAATACACTCAGTCCAAATCACACTTACAGAAGTCAATTAGGTAAACTGAACAACCCCCGAACAAAAAGACAACAACATTAAAAAAACATTTCAACTAACTGATTCCCACACCAGCAGCAACGTATATATCTGGACACCTTTTGTTCAGCCTGCTGGGGGGGAAATGAACGTCGGGACGAATTGAATGCGTCCCGCAATTTTCTTTTTTTTTTTTATTATCACGCGGCGTCTCACCATTCAAGGTGAGTTTGCCGCTCAGGACCGCTGGCTCCGCTGTGTTGATTAGGGAATGATGGCCCATTGAACGGTGTTGTTTAATGGCTGGCTTATTTCAGATGAGAAAGCGAATGGATGTTAACTGATCTACAATGGGACCTGAATGCCAAATCCCCCATTAGGTGTGACTTTCCACTGAGTATCTGCAAGGGATTAATAAACACTCAGTGGAAGGGAATGTAACTCGCCTCCGGGAGCCTTTTATTGGATTGTATTTACGTGCGCTTCGGACGTTAAGAGAGAGAGAGTGCATTTAGGTGTAGCGATACGCGCGAAAAAAAAAACCTTTTTACAAGTGCTTGTTCCAGCTCTTTGCAATTAAACATTTAAATGACATGCATAGGGAAGCGGCACACCGCCGAAGCGGTTATCGCAAGCTAAAGCGCCTGATGCTGAGGAAATACAATCTGGTGCGATTTCAACCCTTGATTTTTCCCGAGAAGCTTAGCAATAGCTTATTGATTTCCCCAAAGGAATGGCTATTTCACAAACTGCACATTTTACAGCGGGGTCGGAGGTCAGAGGGTGACTTTTATATAACAGCGCTCCCGAGGCGGTTGAGCGAGAAGTTTTCGTCTTGTGTCTCTCGTTGGACGATGCGCGGCGGGCGAACGCGAGCCCACACACATAACCCAGGTACACAGCATCGCTCCGAGGGCCGGGCGAGGGAGGCAGCGCTTCGTCATCGCGGTATATACCTGTGTACACGACGATTAATAGAAAAAGCACAGCTGTTAAGTACAAGAGTTTACGAGGGAAGAGACCAAAGCATTGAAAAGACTCCCAGTGGAAAAGAAAAAAAAACACAAACAGGCAGAGACGTACTGAACAGAAATAAATGTAAAAACACACAAAAAACAAGCTAGACAGATTAGCTGTAGATGGACAACTGGCAAGCCGGCCCCCGATTACAAACAAGGTTAGGCGTTCGATTCCCAGGGCTACGCTATTAATATCTGCACTCATTGGAGTCGTAACCACACGGCAGACATTATATATCCCATCTATACGTCCTCTCTCTATTATATATAGTAGACAATCCCAACATGATATAACCACCACACAAAAGGAAACAGTAAATACTGAAACCGAAAGACAAGATGAAATGGCATTTAGATTGCATCTTACTTCCCCACTGTGACACATTTCCAAACTAAAGCATGTAATTGGCATGGGGGAAAAACAGAGACGAAATGTGATTTGATCATTCTGCGGTTCATTGGATCGCACCAAAGCGATAAAACGCGCTAACCAGCTGTGGGTTATACCATTACATGCTGTATATGAGGAGGCCGCGTGGACTGTTATGATATTGAACGTTGATTTGCTAAAGTTGTCGTCCAAAAGACCAAAATCAGATAGGTAGATAGTGTCACCCCACGAATGATGCAATACCGAATACAACGTTATACAAAACATGACAACATGAAACATGTCTATTGAGGAACAATGACAGAGGTGGGAGAGACATTTTACACACAATAGAAAAACATATAGACATATATCAACATAAAATAGCTAATACAGTTATACAAATAACAGTTATTTTTTCTTGATCTTTTCCAATGTTTTTGCCATACTTTGTAGACTTGGTGAATGATATGAATGTGGAAATGAGCTCCGAAGGTGAGAAAGGTAAAAACTTAATTTTAAACACATAGGTTGATTGATTAACAAACGCTGAACATCTGACAGAGGGCGTGGCTCGTGTCAAACAGCTGTCACCGTGACGATAAACTCTTTCATCATCCCCTTGACGTCTCGTCTGATTCATATTCAAGACCAAACAACACAGCTGGACCTTTAGGACGCAGTGAGTGACTCCAACCTGTAGGGGCAGACCATGCCGCCCCGAGAGTCACTTCATACCAAGTTTTTAAAAACTGGGTTTTTTTTCAGGAAGTGAAGCTGAAGAACCAATGAATGAGCTTGGAAAGTGACAGGCTGAACTCCATGTTTGTCTGTAGAGAGCCTAAGTCCCTCCCTTTCTGGTGGACCACCATGGGACCGTATTATACTAAGTCCCTCCCTTTCCGGTGGACCACCATGGGACCTTATTATACTAAGTCCGTCCCTTTCCGGTGGACCACCATGGGACTTTATTATACTAAGTCCCTCCCTTTCCGGTGGACCACAATGGGACCTTATTATACTAAGTCCCTCCCTGTCCGGTGGACCACAATGGGACCTTATTATACTAAGTCCCTCCCTTTCCGGTGGACCACAATGAGACCTTATTATACTAAGGCCCTCCCTGTCCGGTGGACCACCATGGGACCTTATTATACTAAGTCCCTCCCTTTCCGGTGGACCACAATGGGACATTATTATACTAAGTCCCTCCCTTTCCGGTGGACCACAATGGGACCTTATTATACTAAGTCCGTCCCTTTCCGGTGGACCACCATGGGACTTTATTATACTAAGTCCCTCCCTTTCCGGTGGACCACAATGGGACCTTATTATACTAAGTCCCTCCCTGTCCGGTGGACCACAATGGGACCTTATTATACTAAGTCCCTCCCTTTCCGGTGGACCACAATGAGACCTTATTATACTAAGGCCCTCCCTGTCCGGTGGACCACCATGGGACCTTATTATACTAAGTCCCTCCCTTTCCGGTGGACCACAATGGGACATTATTATACTAAGTCCCTCCCTTTCCGGTGGACCACAATGGGACATTATTATACTAAGTCCCTCCCTTTCCGGTGGACCACAATGGGACCTTATTATACTAAGTCCCTCCCTTTCCGGTGGACCACCATGGGACCTTATTATACTAAGTCCCTCCCTTTCCGGTGGACCACCATGGGACATTATTATACTAAGTCCCTCCCTTTCCGGTGGACCACCATGGGACCTTATTTCGGAAAAGAAATATGTACAGTAGTCAACCAGATCCCGTTTAAATTGTGCCATGAAATATGCCATGATGTTTGTCTAGGCTAGGAGGTAGGCAGGGAAAGGGAGTGACAAGTATACGCTGCTGTCATCCAATTTTTATAGTAGTAGACCTAACAAAAACATCAATATTATACAATCATGAAATAATAAAAAAAAAACACAAGTTCGGGAACCAGTCCAAACTCAGAGCTGCCCTCGAGAAGATGTTTCACTATAATATACATACTGACTCAGCAACATTTTTGTCAGTTGTTTTTTAAAAGTATTCATGGAATGGGCAGATTTAATTTAGTTTGTGTTTGTGTAGAGAAGTGTGCTTTTCTCCCTACTTTGCTTTTTGGATTGGGTTGTTTGAGGTGAGACAACACAGGCCCTCGTATTCAGGGCCGTGAGAGTCCCCAACATACTGAAAATACCCGGTAAAATAGTTGGTGGACATAGACCATGTCAAATCTTAAAGACCATAATAACTTCAATAACAAGCCAGTTCAACCCTTTAAATTGGTTTGGGCTAATTTAAGGACGACCATCATTAGTTTGTTCATAACGATCTCTCTCCACAAGCTACGCTGTGTTTTTCGTACCGGGATGTCGTCAAAATTCAAGGTAAGATACATGTTGGTGCTGGTGACGTATATTGTGTGAGACGAGAGATGTAGTGCACTGAGTGGCTTCGCACATAATAAATGCTACTTTACTGTTTTTTGCGACAAACTTTGACTTTCCTGACTTGCAAAATTATCTTTTAAATTGACGAACATCGTATGTGGCTGTTGCCGTTCACTACTGTACATCTTTTCTGAAATGAGGTCCAATTCTGGACAGCGGAAAGGGAGAGACTTAGGCTCTCTATAGGGAAACTCTATATTTTAGGCCCTAGTTATTGATAAAGTACAGATAATCTGACTTGTTATCTTCATTATATAGAAAATATATATAACATAAGAAGATAACTGTATGTTTTCTGTTTTATATCCTGTGTATTGTATTTTGGGGGCGGCAGTAGCTCAGTCCGTAGAGACTTGGCTTGGGTACCGGAGGGTCGCCGGTTCAAGTCCAGCATGGACCACAGTGTGGAGTGTGGACCGGTGGCTGGAGAGGTGCCAGTTCACCTCCTGGGCGTTGCTGCCGAGTTGCCCTTGAGCAAGGCACCGAACCCCTAACTGCTCCCTGGCGCCGCTACCTGGCAGCCTGTCACTCCACCATCTCGCCTTGCATGTAAAAAGTTGAGTGGTGAAGTAATTTCCCCAATGTGGGATTAATAAAGTAAATCTTAATCTTATTGTGGGCCGTGTGTTGGAGTGTGTGCTTAATGATGGCTGTTGGACCAGCTGCTGTGGTTTCCAATGGAAAACAAAGAGCAGCTGCTTTTGTTTTTGGACTCTACCTCAGCGTAAAAGGATGTAGACAAGATTCGCTGGGACATTAAGTCTCAAGCAACTTCTCTGGTAATAAGAGATCCAAGATCATTTCCCATCTCTCGTTTCCTTCTGCTCTGCAGGACTGAGCAAAGAAACCCCCAGAAAAAAAGTGAACACTTCTCCATGACTGCACCTTATAGGCCCTATAGGGTGCAGTCAAACATCCTTGTACAGTACATCAGAGTGCCTCATGGGATTTGTGTTTCCGATACTCCTCCATATCTAGAGGATTCAAGAGAGTTGTAGCAGTACTGTAAAATCCTAAATCAACATAAAAATGACATTTTTATTTTATCGACACTCTCTTCAGAAGGACCAGCCTTATTAGAAAGTGTTGAACACTTTGCACCACCCAGGGTTTACTCTGGCGCACACTTCAGAAATATGAAAGCAGAGCTGCCTGGACAAAAAAAACAAAAAAGAAAATTATTGTACACTAGCAAAGAAAAAAGAAAAAAAAACAGCTGAATAATTAAAGCGCGATCCAAAATTCAGATCTGATCCACGGCGGTTTTCCCGAGAGACAACATCTGTGAAAAGATGTTTTCTTCTCCACGCCAGGTAGCTGCTTTTACAGTAATTACAGTCATGTGGAAAATTTCAAGTGGGGTTGAACATCAAAACGCTAATTATGTGAAAAAGAAAGGATTCGAGATCAAGCAATACGGGAGATTGTTTGGCAAAACCACTTCTGCTTGCAAGGCTTGATTTGTGATTTATTTACCAGAGTTTGTTGCTGTACTTAAAGCCTGCTGTATTGTTTTTAAATGTCCCAGCTCTGATACTAAAACTACAATAACTTCACATCTGCTTTGCTTGACACATTAGCGCAGCTTTCTGTATCACCACTTGGTTAAACATTCGCAGAACTGAACTGGAATAGTAGTTAAAAAAGTGCTTGCGCGCAAACCTTGACGACGAACGCAGCAGGATAGCACAGTGGCTACAGTGATTCGCTCCGAGCCGAAAGTTACCGGGTTCGATCCCCGGGCGCCGCGGTCCAACTCTAGACGTCCTTGAGCAAGTTATATGATAATGCCTTGGATAAAAGCATCATTTTAAAGGATTCAATGGGCAGGATAGCCTCGTGGTCCGGGTGTCCGACTCCCATTAACCTGCATGCCTTTGCGAGATGCTTAACCCCTACCGGCTCTTTAGTGACTCATATCTGTCCTTTATCCAAATATACTGTGGATAAAAGTGTCCGCTGAATGACTAAATAGCAAAATTGAGGTAAACCGTAGGATCGAGAGAGTACTTCAGCGTTCAATAAACAACAATGATTGTTTTCCTTTTCAGTGCATTTATTCGTATTATCCGTGGAAGGAGAGCTAATCTTTCCTCGTACCTCGCGGCTTCGCAGTCCACCTCTGGGGGGGGGGGGGGGAATGGCGTACATGCGTTCATCGAATCACTTAGCCTGTCTGAGTCTTTCTAAAGGTACGGGGGGAAGTTGAAATCATTTCAACTTTGACCCCCGCATGTCGGCGCTCCGCATGACGTAACGCGCCGACTTGGATGGATTCGCACAGCCGCAGCCCGAAAAGGCAGCAGCATGTTTTAAGCTGCGGGTGATTTTCTGTGTGTGTGTTTTAGCCTCACCACCGCTTCTCAAGTGAACGCCGCTTAAGAGAGGCACTGAGGAGGAGGAGGAGGAGGAGGAGGAGGAGGAAGGCCATAGCAACGCTGTCTGCCAAGATGGAATTAAAATGTCAGCGCGTGCCGGCGCCGCTGACCCCCGGCGACCTCTATGCAAATCATCTGAGAGCCGACGGTGTGGAGTGGTAGTCTGCTGCCGGCGAGCAGACCTCACCCTTGGGAGGGGGGGGGGGGGGTAAGGGGGGAGAGCTGGGTTTTTTAAGATAAGTTTTGACAAGATAACACGTTCTCTCACATTTAAGATAAAAAATAATGGCCGAAGGCGCCTGATACACTTTCCTCTGTGCGTATGCGTGTGTGTGTGCATGTGTGTCTCTCTGTGTGTGTCTGTCTTCTGGCCACCCCTGCATGGGAGTGTCTAATTGCTCTTTCCTGCTCTCTCCCCCCAAAAAAATAAAAAGCGACTGAAATTCAGTTCAATGAAATTCAGTCATTTTCCGCGGTGAAAATTAACTGCCACGCCTTATCTACTCTACACTGTTTGCGTGTGTGTGTGTGTGTGGGGGGGGGGGCTTACATGCTACTTTGGAGCAAAGCCTTGGGTTTGTGTTTTCCAAAGCTTTGATTAAGACTATGGGTTTCCACTTGCACCAGTCGATGGCCGGGCCGAGGGTCCCTGATCGCTGTCCAAAGTGCCGCCGTCGTTGCGGCGACACATTCATCACACTTGGATGGCGATCCGGCGACGGATGCGTCCGCTGATGGACGACAAAAGGGACGTCGATACCCAGGACAAAGGCATTGATATCCAAATAAAGACAATAAGACCATCGACCGGCGGGTTTGATTGGCATGCCGCGTCGCTGTGTGTCCGCGCGTGTGTTGGCGTGTGTGTGTGTGTGTCTGTGTGTGAGTGTGTGTGTGTGTGTGTGAGTGAATTGCGATGGATTTCCAATCCTTGCTCCTCTGCTTTTTTTGCCTCCTCCTTCTCCTCCCTCTTCCCCCCCCCTCCTGCATTGCCATTGACTGGCCGCCTAATGTATTCTGCTGGTGGCACTTTGCCGCGACACCCGCCACTCCCAGAGCTGGGGCCCGGTTCCCTCCGTATCAGGGGAGAGAAAAAGGCGAAGCGGATCGATCGCTGTTAATTATGCGGATGTAACCAGGGGTGGCACACACGGGCCGGCTCCTCTGCTGCGAGGAGTCGATAAAGGTCACACAATTAGTTTTCTTCACCTCTACCTCCCCCGCACACCCCCGCCCCCCACCCCCCCCCCCCCGCCCCACTTCAAAATTTTCTTTCTCGGAGGTTCAATAATTGCTGTCTTCAGATGGACACTGTTTTTTCCCCCCGCACTATTTGGTTAGACACACACACACACACACTTCCATCCGTTCGTGTCTTTACAATACGGACTAAAAACTCATTTATATTCTTTTGCCCATGGCCTCTGACATATTCCATTGCTTTTACTATTTTGACAGCCTGCACTTTCATATTACTTATTTTAACTGAAACTTTTGTTCAAATGTGTGTATTTACTGCATTTATGTGCATTTATTGCACTGACATCGGTCCATTACTTTGGTTAAAACCTGGTTTTCTTTTGCCATATAAATGCTTTTTCTATGTAAATAATACAAATAAAAATAAACTTGAAACTTTAACCTTCACGCACAAACTCACACCCATGGCTGAATACCGTGGCAAGACTTAGGAATACATTATGCAGTTTCCCAAGCCATTTATCACTTTTTTTGTATGACTGGATGAGAGAATGAATATTGGATTATTCAAAGGAGGTTAATAGAATAGCTGCTGGTTTTATTGGTTTGAATTTGTTTGGATTGACGTGTGTTGGGGCTAAAAGTAATAAATGTGTGTCGGCAGATTTGCTGAGTTATATACCGCGAGGGCTCAGAGCCAAGATGGAAAAATGTATTAGGACAATAATCAGAGAGAAGTTTATACAGTGTCGATATGAATCATAATAAGCAACCGGCTTTCATTACATTGCAGTCAGCGGTCACTTAAGGCGTGACATCTGGGCTAACGCTCCGCTGCCCTCCCCTGCATAGTTAGTAACTACTAGCTAGCATACTTAGTTCTAGCTTATTGTGTATACAAATACAATATATATTTGTTTATGTGTTTATATAGACGTATGTGCGCTAATTGCTGAATCTTTGTGGAAAGGAAAGCGAGGTAATTAATGGAGAGTCAAGTGCTTTTCGGGGGAATTACCGGTTTAGTGTCCAACTGACCACCAAGAAGTCATTTTAGATCCATCTTCTCAGTTGCACCATTTTATGTCACAACACACACAGTGGACGGTGTACATGAGCTATGCTATCACTAGGCTAATGCTAGCTACTCACTATGCTATGGCTAGGCCAATGCTATGCAAAAACTATGCTACTGCTAGGCTAATGCTATGTCACTATGTTATCGTTGCCCTAATGCCACACTAGAAGCATTCACAAAAAAATGCTCTCTCTCTCTCTCTCTCTCTCTCTCTCTCTCTCTCTCTCTCTCTCTATCTAACCCCATGATCAGCTGAGAAAGTAAAATGTAAATTAAAAGACCTGAGTCTGTTCCCCCGGCGGCCGCACAGCCCCTTTGTAACTCCGTCGTACGCTGCATCGTGTTCCCGCCGCTTTAACCGCCATTCAACTCACAACACAACAAAAATGAGGTTGAAGTAATCTCGAAAACCGCCAACAAAGGCTAACTTTATAAGTGAAGTACCGGTATCATTTGGTTATGTTGTTGTTGCTCTTTAGATGGAAATGCTTATTTGCATGCAATTCACAGCCTCCATTTGTTTTATCTGGCAACCACATTTCATATTTTCATCTTGGAATAAGTAAAACGGCTGTGTGTGATTTTTTTCTAAATTGTGTTTGTTCTTTTTCAAAAAACGAAACAGCCCTTGGGAAAGTGTTGAACTCTTAATTGTAAAGTGGACCTGGAGTGCATAAACCTTTCTACCTAAAGTTACAAGGCTCACAGAGCTATTGTTAAAAAACGCGAGCTGTTTGTTTTTCGTAACTATCAGAATTGTATGGTGCTAATTGTACTGCGACTAACGATGATGTTGTTGCCACTACTGGTTTGACTATTTTGCTTGCACTCTGTGTCGTGTTGAGGATGTAGCTAATTATTTAGTTTGATAACGACAATTAGTGTTGCATTTAGCAATGAACCGATGCCAAAGAAGAGGCGCTGCAGCAGAACACAAACACATAGCATGTTTGTAGTAAGTTTGATTGTAATCTGATCGTAAAACTGTTCCGTGTAAATCGGCCGATAATTACAATTTCATAACGTCGGGTTTATTTGCACAACCCTTTTATCACGGTCCACAACCTCAAAGGGCTCTATGTGGTTCATATTTGATGATAAAATAAGCCCACAAAGGGTTGATGAAAAAGTCCCACAAATCCGACAAAAGTGGGAAGATAATGCCAGCGATCTTTAACTTCTGATTCTCTAACTTTCCAAGTTTTCTTTCTTTGCCTATTGTGTAACCTATTTTCCCACTTGAAACACCAACAGCACTAGAACTGTGTGGATGGATATTTGGGCTGTAGGTTTTTTCTTTTTGAGATACATCGCCTCGCATGATAAAGGTATAGGATCGGATCAGATTTTCTTCAATTTTATTTTGTGGAGATTCGATTGAACTGAAATGTAATGTGATTGCCGAGAGGGGGGGTCCAAAAGTGGGGTAGAAATCGTATTACCCAGGCAACACACTGTGCAAACAAGTGTGTGATTCAGTCACCGCATTTAATGGTGCATTTGGTAGTTACTTCCCACAGCACAAGCAGACCACTTCGGGGGGTAAACCTGGCGATCTTGACGTTTATTATTACATTTTTTGGCTGCGGTGCTAATAAAGAAAACCAATAATGAACCCTCGAGTTTCCTCGTCTGCCGGCCCTTCTGCCAAGCAACTCGTAAAAAGCTCATCAACTGTACATGGGAGTGGTGAGTTGGCCAACGACAGGCCTTGTTACTGGAAACCTCCACTCTGAAATAAATCCTGGTTCTGCCACCTGCCCCCCCCCCCCCCCCCCCCCCTCCAACCACCACCACCACCACCCCTAAGCTAGGACAAACCCTTTCACCACATCGCTTGCATAGCCCCTCTTGAGATCATCCCCCAAAAACCGACACAAAACACCTTACCAAGCAAACTCGGAAATTCGGGAGCACAGTGGTCAACTGGAGAAAAAAGGAAAAGAGGCTGCAGCAGCTCTGCGGTACTTCGGCTCCGGCTGTTCATCCTCGATGCGTGGCTTTGGTTTTTTTCTCGTCTTCGGAAAAAAACCTCAGGCCTGCCTATCGTTGAGTACCGGCGGACGTGAATACGCCCCCCCCCCCATGCCCTTTATCACTCTGCCCCCTCTATTGATTAGCACTACGTCAATAACCGATGCAAGCACATGAAGTCATCCTCCAGCAAAGCCAACCACAAACTAGCTAAGCTTACATCCTGTCCTGGTGTCCGTCTGTCGCCGCATCGGTTTTGTTTCAGCATTGATGGGGGGGCTCATTAAGCAGAGGGGGTCCTTCACTTCATTTCCTGCATTCTGGCGTATTTGTGCCTTTTCTGCATCGATTTATGGTGGAAATGTCTTTATTTATGTGAAGGAAAACACAAAATATTAGGCACCAGGTGACAATTATGTAACAAAATATAATGCAGTGCGGCTCTCAGGCGTTGCTTTCAAGTGTGTATTCTCTTGTAGATCAACTTTCCTCATTTAATGTTATCCCTGCTGAGTCAACACACACATGTAGGCAGGATTTACTCTTCTGGCCGCTTTGTTTGGGGAACCTCTTTAAATGTGCATGTGGCACCTATTAACGTCAATGATTTATTAACTCACTGTCATCGAACCCCTGGACTTTAACGGCTTATATGAGTCTCAGCCAGATTTGTGCTCATGTTCAAAAACGTTCTGCACACTCAAAACTTATCACACACACACACACACATCTGTGTTTTAGGATGATTTTTAGGAATCATGTACATCTGTGTGTGTGCGTGTGTGTGTGTTTGAGGCAGCATGGCGTCTATGAGTAACATTATTGTTTTCAAAAACAAAAGTCCTCTGCTTCTTTCATGTTTTTATGGGGGGGGGGGGGTGTATCGGGGGATGTATCCCCCCCTAATAAGCACAACGTGTGTTTGGTTAGGGTAGTTATTTAAAAAGCAAGTGAAAAGCTTTTTTTGTGTTTTGCACAGTGACACCTTGCTGTGTCTTGCTCAATGACATCGTCACACATTTTTACTCTGTAAAGTGTCACACTGTAAGAGCGTAATACTGCAGCAGAAAAAAGGATCTCTTAACGACTTACAAAGACATTCACGGGATTCTGCGCAATTAACATAACTTACCTTGGCGCCCCGCATCCCTTTCTGACATTTAGAGAAAAGCAACGTTGAGTCAATTAAAACTCGGCTTCTGCGCTTCACGCTTTTATCCAAAGCGACTTTGATCATTGCATTTGTAGAGCAATGTAATTTAGGAGCAGGTAGAGGCTAGGGCATCTTACTCATGGTTGCCTCTAGGTGGACTGCATTTCCGTCATTGGGTGCCGAGACACAGAGGATGTGTAGGTGTGTGTGTGTGGGTGTATGTTCAATTCCTATGAGAACACAGTCCCTGTGGATATAGGAGCAGCTGCTAAATAACTTGAATGACAGGAAAATCTGTCTTCATTCAAAGTCATTATTGTTCATTGACACGTTAAATAACTGAGAGGTGCAATATGCAAGATTTGCCATTTCGAGCTAGCGCCAGCCTCACCCCTCCCTCTTCCTACTCTCTCCAAACCCCGCCCACCCTCAAATTGCAAGTCTCGCTTTTATGAGATTTAACGTGAGATTTCAGTTCGACCACTGGAGCCTTAAAGTGAGTGCCTCCATGATTGACCAGAATGTGTTTTAGCACATGTCCAACCAAAAAAATGTCACATATTCTACCTTGAAATTAAAAGTCATGTACTTTATTTTTTTGCTGCACAGCACTCAGCTGCCAGCTGCCGGCTACCGGCTCTGTCACAATCATGTGTCCTCCTAACGCAAAAAATGTAAACCTGCAAATCCTGCAGATTCCCCTCCCCATGTCATCACATTGGGGGCCAGACATAAAGGGCCATGTTGAGGTAATTCCCTGGATCTCTCTCTCTCTGTGCGACTCTGTGTACAACTGGGCCCTGGGGTGCTAAAATAAGATGAAGAGGGGCCGGCCGGGGCTCCCAGTCATGTCACATAAAGAAGAACAACAGCCCAGGCTCATGACATTTACGAGATAGCGGGCTGAGCCATCGGCTGAGGCGGCGTTGGGTGTCATGTTGTGGATCCCGAAGGATGCGTAGGTGTGGGGGGGGGGGGTGCAGGAAATTGGCGTTTTGTGGGGGGTTGATCGATTGATTGAAAACGATACAAGGTTAGGCTGGTGGTAAACCCACAGCGAGCGGCACGCCCGCATGTGGCGGCACGCATGCACGCACATACGGATAAGATGACACGCAACATACAAACACATGCGCACGCATACGTCAGGTGTTAGACGATGGTGCGTACGGACACGCAGCACAGCTCTATTGCCATAGCAACAACACGCAGACTTACGCACAGCACAGCTCTATTGCCATAGCAACAACACGCAGACTTACACGCAGCACAGCTCTATTGCCATAGCAACAACACGCAGACTTACACACAGCACAGCTCTATTGACATAGCAACCGCACGCAGACTTACACACAGCACAGCTCTATTGCCATAGCAACCGCATGCAGACTTACACACAGCACAGCTCTATTGCCATAGCAACCTCATGCAGACTTACACACAGCACAGCTCTATTGCCATAGCAACCGCAAGCAGACTTACACACAGCACAGCTCTATTGCCATAGCAACATCATGCAGACTCACACACAGCACAGCTCTATTGCCATAGCAACAACATGCAGACTTACACACAGCACAGCTCTATTGCCATAGCAACAACATGCAGACTTATACACAGCACAGATACAGTATATTGCCATAGCAACCTCATGCAGACCTACACACAGCACAGCTCTATTGCCATAGCAACCGCAAGCAGACTTACACACAGCACAGCTCTATTGCCATAGCAACATCATGCAGACTCACACACAGCACAGCTCTATTGCCATAGCAACAACATGCAGACTTACACACAGTACTGCTCTATTGCTATAGCAACAACATGCAGACTTAATTCTGTTTTGGCGTTCAATATTCCCTCTTTTTTTGCTTCCTCATCTCAATAGCTCATTGAGAGACGATTTATTTAAGGTTAGTCTTGTTTTAAAGAGCACACATTGGACAATGTTTGTTTCACACATTAAACAGTGAGTGTCACATGATGACACCTTGATATTATGGGAAAAAAACAACCTGTTGAATAGCTTATCAATTTCACCATTGTCGTCCTCTAATAGTGTGAAATATTGTCCAATGTCCAGTCTTTAGAACGAGACTAATCTCAAAGAAATCTGTCCTTTTGTGAAGTGAATATCGTCAAACTTAAATCACGGTGGCGGCGCGCTTGTATCGGCGTCTCAGTGTCACTGTCTCTCGCGTGGTTGTACCATCGACGCTTTGCTAGTCCCCGGTTGGGAGATCGCGTTTTTCGGCCCATGCGACGTTTTACGCACGATTGTGGTGGATCCTGTCTGCGTAAGTCCCCCCTGCCCACAAATTGATCAAGAAGAGCTTTTCTCCTTATTTAGGTAACACCAGCGATCGTCCGGCCGATAAGAATTTTGTCGGACGTGAGCGAATCGAGCGACCAATCGACCGGAAGGTGTCAGCCCTAATCTCCACTCACTGCTCATTGCTTGTACTTTTGCTCTAAACTGTTGTTTTTAATGTTTCAATATGTGAGCCATGTCAAGCAAAGATGATTTTCTGTCGCACTGTTGACGGTCAATAACGTTGTCTGAATGCGATCGACCCGGGTTATTAAAAGTAATAAGCCCCTGTGATTGGGGAATATTCAGAACTTTGCGATGCGTCATGACCTGGATGCACTCGATGTCTGCTGCAACAACATGTGTGTGTGTGTGTCTGTGTCTGGGTGTGTGACAAGCCCCGACGGCGTATTTATACACACATAGACTCACTCCAACACACACACACACACACATAGACCCACTCCGACACGCACACACACACAGACTCACACACACACACACACATGTGTGTACTCGGGGTGATATTGCTCTGAAATCCCTGAGGCATGGCGAGGAGGTGTCAGGGATCTGTTGGTCGACAGGGGAAACAACAACACAACAATAATCTAAAGCACAGGGAGGCAATTTGGTGGAAAGTGTTGTGAATTGTCAAAATGAATCTGAGAAAATCGTTGTGCTGCCCTTCCCTGATGCCTGATGCTGTGTGTCGCTTAGATCAATACCTGTGTGTGTGTGTGGTGTGTGTGTGCGTGCAAATCTGATGTGGCTAAAGCGCTAAGCTTTCCAAGGTGAGAGCGAAGCAGCTAGATTATATATGCAACTGGGGAAACCGTACTCACAACGCTGCTGTCAAGGAGTCAGGGAAGGGGGAACGAGTGCCGCTGAAACAACCGCCTCAAGAAGCAGCGCAGGGAAACGACTTCATGCACTGTGCATACTGCCAAGGACTTTCTCAAGAACGTGGGGGCATATTACACATATTTCTTTGTTGTCTTTCCTTTTAATTTGGGATAGTGTGAAGACTGTTATTTTTGGTTTTATACATCATACAACATATAATAGTATGTGATTGCTTTGTAGTGATGATTGCATTATCTCTTGTCATTTTGTTTGAGTGCAAAAAGAGCCGTCAAGTTTATGTTTAGTATGTACTCCAGCCAGCACCATGGCTACCTGCCTTGCACTGCTGGCACCAACTGGTCTCCCATCCCTGGATGGGAGACCAGTTGGTGCTGGCAGAGGTGTTGGAGGGCCAGTAGGGGGTGCTCATCCCTCTGGCCTCTGCAAGATCCCCAATGCCCCGGGACGGAGACAGGGACTCCGTCCCGTCTAGAGCACCGTCTTTCGGATGAGACGTTAAACCGAGGTCCTCACTCCCTGTGGTCACTAAAGATCCCGTGGCACTCATCGCAAGAGTAGGGGTGCTAACCCCGGTGTCCCGGCCAAATTCCCAACCCGGCTCTTGTACCAACATGGCCACCTAATCATCCCCTGGTCTCTAATTGGTTAGTTTCATACCTCTCCGCTGTGTGCCAGTGTGTGGTGAGCGTTCTGGCGCATACTGGCTGCCGTGCATCACCCAAGTGGGTGCTACACTCTGGTAGCGGATGAGGTGTCATATCTCTCCCCCCCACACACACACACACACACTATGTAAAGTGTCTTTGAGTGACCTCCAATAAAGCGCTATATAAAACCTATCAATTATATTATTATTTTATTATTATTAACATACTAACCGTTGGCTGTTATATAAGGAGTTTTAAAAAAAGGCAAATACTAGCTATATAGCACTGGCTATGGCATGGCCTACTCCTATTTTTTTATGTTCCCAAGTCTTAAAAGCTGTGTGTGTGTGTGTGCGTGAGTGCGTGTGTGTGTGTGTGCGTGTGTGTGTGTGTGCATGTGTGTGTGTGTGTGTGTGTGCGTGTGTTGCAGTGACAGTCAAGAACGGACCAAGAGAGATCGGTATCCGCATAACGAATGAGGTTCAAAACTCAAAGTTGTATTACTTGTGTCATCTAATAACGCATCACATTTGTAGTCTAGCTGCCTTTGATCTCCCTAAACGTACTACATGCTGTTTTGCAAGTGTAATGCAGTTCAATCTGCGGCGTGCAAATTGATGACATGTTAGCTTTATTGTCTATAGTTTACATATTTGTATTATGGCTCTTGCTTTTCTTGTCTGGCTTGATTTTGCGATGACTACCTACAAAGTCCAATTTGTTAAACTTAGCCTTTCATGAGAGACTTTAAATCATTTCAGCGTTTGAACAGCGGGTCAAAACCGAAAAATGTGCTCTATTATTGGCGTCCATAGATAAGCCTAGCGAGACATAAGATAAGCCTTGTAGTTGTGTCAAACATTTAATTCGACATTGACCTATATCTCAAAAGCATAATTTCTATCGACAGCAAAAGACGTCTTAGAAGAACGCTGGCTTCAGCCGAAGAAGTTGTTTAAAAAATGTTTAAACAAACACAACACCAACTAGGGCTGGCGAGACGGCGATATAGGTCACTTCATATCTCGTTAACGAAATATATATATCACAATATACCACATGCTAAAGCCTATTTTTGTATACTCCTGTGTGAATTAAATACTTGACAAATGAAAAGTACTTTCTCATTGTTGTCACCACTTTACTGTTATGCAGCCTTTAAAAACCAGGAAAAGACTCTCATGCAATATCACAATATTACAATATCTAAAAGCTAAGACGATATCTAGCCTCATATCACAATATCGATATAATATCGATCTATTGCCCAGCCCTAATACACATTTCTCCACATATCCTGTAAGAAGTACCTTCTTGTCTTGTCTTACCATCACAATTGAACACATAAATACTATTGTGAAGTGTGTGTGGTTGATAGCTGGTCCTAGTCAGACGGACCAGACCTGGTGACCAGGTGAGGCTGCACACCTGTGGTGCACAGCAATCAAGGCACCCAGGATGAACCGGCTATCAACCACTCACACTCAACAACTGTGTTTTTTTTTGTGAGAAAAAAAAAGAAGTTTTCTTCAAACTGCTCAGTACTTGATGTGCGCCCCCCTGTTGTGTAGGGCGAGGAACGATGTGGGGGAAATCATGGAAGAACCTGACGCCAGCGGTCTCAGCAGAAGATGTCCAGCGGGAAAAAAAATATAGGCCGCAGAAATGATCGTATCAAATCGATGGTAACAACGGCCTTATGCTTTTACAGGGTGTGCTGTCTGAATACTCTGGTCCTATTCAAATAAAGACACATGTCTTTACTATCTTCGGATGCTGGGGAAGATAAACAAAAAAGTATTTGAAATCTGGATACATCTTTGCCAGGGGATATGGAAACGCAATAAAATACGGGTTGGCTCTCACTTTTGTATGACCTTCTCACTAAATCACTTTTGATAGGTGGGATTTCTTGAATGTTAAAATGCTTTCTTTTGTTTTGTTGTCCTCTTGTCCTCATGTCTATTCCGGTTTTTCTAGGGAAATCGTTTGTCTCTAACCGGAAACATAGCTTTATCACAAGGTACTTTTACGATGCCGTCCAGGAAAACCAAGGTATGTACTGCGGTGCTGCGCTACATCTGTTCTGGTTGACTGCCTGCCTCTGTATCAGACTATTTAGGTGATTGCTGCTATTATAGCTCCACCACAGGTCGATGAATGCAACACTTCTCAATGGTGGGGAAACTTATAGAGGAGAGAGAGAGGGAGCATAATATATTTTGTTTTACTCACAACTCACAGTGGCTGTAACTGTGAATAAAGGAGGCAAATGAAATGACTAGCACATCAAAAAAAGGGATTAGCGCCGGTCTTTCACGATTGTGAGAACATGGAAAATTCAAAGCACCTGTAAACGGCGGCCGAGAGCTTTAAAACCCAGAATGTGCTAAAGTTTTATTTTAATGGGAAGCGTTTGCAGACGCAGGCTGCCCACAACTCATTAGAGCAGACAGGGGAAAGGAGATCCTGATTGTAGGTCAGGTGCAGGCGGCATTTCACTTCAGGCAGGTTGGTGACAAGGGACAGGATTGCTTCAGAATGGGATCAGTACAGAATTCGTCATAATGCTGCAGAGTTTGGTTTCACATCCTTATGAACTCAAGTGCAAAGTGTTGAGTCATATTAAGTATTTAAGCATATATGTTATAATTGGAGCTCTTTATGATAATTTAATTAATCGTTCATGAGACGTACAACATGATGTAAGAAAGTGTAAATTAATTTAGATAATCATCAGCATAACCACATTAATCTGCAGTCCTCTAAATATCGAAGGCCAAGTAAGGACAGTTTTGCCGAATGGATAAATTGATTTTGTTTGTTTTGTTAGCATGCTGCTACAATAGCATGCTGGGGAAAACATGGATCAAGAAATGGCAGAGGTAATAAGACAAACATAATTAAGTTTTACAACTTCTGCCAGTTATCTTGAATATTAAAGCTTTCAATATTTGTTATCTGGGCTTTGATGGAGTCTGGCATGCTTGAATTACACATGTAAGTTAAGCTTAATCACAGTCAGCATGTTTACATGCACACATCACAATCTGATTGTATTTAAATGATGCCTGCATTTGCATGTTACCAATTGGTATTTGTGATTAAATTGGCGTATTCAATCTGCATTGAATATTGAGAACACATGTAAAAGAAATTGCTTGCAGTAAACACACCTCCCCTATTAGTGGAGCAAAGACTTGGAAACATTCATGACATTTGCCAACAATGCAATGTTCAAGGTCCATTTGGGAAACCAGATGTTGCGTATTCTTCTTCTGCATGCAGAACGACGCGTGTGTGGGGAAGACAAACCGTCTTTAGTCACAAACAAGGCTTTCATAAATATATCAGAGAACACAAATGTCTGTTATCAGCCGACGGGTCTCACATTATGGCTGCTTGCATTACGGCCCTGGAGAAATTCACCACTGCCATTAAACAACAGCAATTACCTCGACAATCTACATGTATAACCTACTGGTGGACAACATGCCACTAATATATATTTAATTACTTTAAGCAATTATGGTTTGTTTAGTGCTTTAATTGCTTCTGTCAGTTTGTGAGGGTTTGCAAATAAACAAACAGGGTTTCCGCAGCTTATAATGTCTCAAATCCAATAATCTGAATTTTAGGCTTAAAATGTCTTGAATTCGATTTTGACAGGTCTTTGATTGATTGATTAATGAATTGATTGGATTATGAAGTTAAGACAACTTTTATACTTTTAAGTTGGACTAACGTCGGTCTTGCTTTTCACTTTTAAGACCGGTTGGCTGTATTATTTACATCAGCGGTTCCTAACTTTTCAGATTCACGGCCCACTTCAAAATCTCAAGTGTTTGCGGCCATCCAACCATAATAATAATACGGAGGCGAAACACATCCTTGGAGCGCGTTTCTTTGAAGGTTTTTATGTATGTTTTTAAAGAGCTTTACTTCACCTGAGCAGGCCACACAGTGTTCACCTTATCAAGACACAGACCCATTTTGAAAGTAAGACTGTCATGGCGTTATGTTTGATTTAAATACACCTCGGAGTTATGTTTGATTATTTGATTTCTGACATCATTGTAGCGTTCAGTTCCCAATCAGTAAGTCCATATGCCCTCCAATGATATTCACAGTCTATTAAAACACACTGTAATTACAACAGTCCACCCCCCATGCTCATTAGACTGTGAACAATGACTAAATAACGAACCAAAGGTTGCTGGGACTTCAACAAAAGCCAGAAGGTACTGTCTTAGAAAAAAAACCTGAATCTCAACGTTTTTTTTTATTACAATAGAGGTAAACTCTAGGATTTCAACTTATTTTTGACAGTAACTTACTGACAACACATACCATCAGTCGATGAACAGTTTCCCTCATGTCTCCTTCATCCCGGTCCAGAACATTTTCTGTGGACATCATACAAAGTCCAGCTTACCAATGTGATCAAACAAAACGAAACAGACGGTAGACACAGAAAAAAACAAGCAAACAAACAAGAAATCTAATAAAAAAAGACAACCCACCATCTGGATCCATCCCAATTTCGCCCAAGTTCTTGCCATGAAACTCGGCTAATCTTCCTCGCTCGAGCGCCGTTAGGAGTTTGCTGATCTTGGCGAGTTGCGGTCGGTCTTCTCGGGGGGTTTGCGATGGATTTCACTGTCGTGGCCAAGAAGGTTTGGCCGAGCCGGTCCATCTCGGGTTTTGCGGCACGCACTTTGCCTCTTTGAACCGCTGCACTTTTTGCAAAGCCACGGATGCAGGGCCGAACCTCGGGAAAATGTTGTCACAGCTTCTGGTCTTGCAAAAAAACGTCTAAACATTGTCTTTTGGAGGCCCGCAAGCTGCTCTCTCTCTGCTTGCTTAACAATCGGTTCTAACGCACACAGCGTTTTCGGAGTCAGGAGAATTGGCACCGGGGGCGACACTGTTTTCCCCTGATGGCCATCCTTGAGAAGTAGCTGCAGAGTTTTCTTTCTCCACTTCAGAGAGCACCCAGTCCACATCCTCATGTGGATCAGAAGTGTCTCTTGGTGAAAATGTAGATCAGGGCACCTCTCCCCCCCCCCCCCCCGCTCGCTGGATAAAGTGCATGATCTGCGTCAGACACACCTTCGCCAGCTCCATCCAGGCTTCTGTAGAGGGGACTTTCGGAAAGTGAATTGCGCTTGTATCCTCTTGCGCTTGACTGAGACGCTCATGATACACATGTCCTCGGTAAAAGGGGACGCATTCCCCTTCGCTTCCCTGATGCGCCTCAACCCTGCAGCCGACTCTCACCTCATTCCCGGCTTTTCCCCACGGGCGTCTTGAGACTCACTGGCATCGCTCGCAAGCTCTCTGTTGTTTGAGATTAAACCCTGAGCTCCTCAGAGTTTGCCTACTTTAACCGGAGCGATCCCAGGATAATTTGCCGGTGAAGGAATCAATAACTTGTTTGTTTCACTGTCATACCCGCGTGCAAACTCGACAGCTTGGACTCTCTCCATGCGCTTCTTTGGATATATGAGGTCTTCGGCTTTTTTTTGTAAGGTGGTGACTCTCCTGGCATCGGGAATCAGCGTTCCCGTCTCTCGCCACGTCTCTCTCGCGCGCGCTGTTGATTCCTGGCTCATGTCCAACTCTTGTTAAAAACTGACTTTCGGTATTTGCACATTTATGGAAACTCTCGGGGGAATATAATATATATATATAATATAATAGGCCTATACTCGTTGACATTTGGACCGTGTATTCAATTACGGTTGTTTTGTATTTCCTTTTCATCCCTAATAATAACTACAATTGAGAGTAGGAACGAAACGGCAAACACCACACTTGTTGACCTTATGACATTTTTTAAATATATAAAAAGAAGAAGATGTATGACTATTTATGAGATTTGTTGACAAACAGTCGATGGGATGGATTGATTTTAGTTCGCTATGAAATTCTTCGTCGGGGGCGGCCCTAGAAATGCATTAATTTAATGACTATACTATGATACTATTGTGTGTGTGTGTGTGTGTGTGGGTGTGTGTGTGCATGTGTTTGATGTGTGACTGCATGTGCATGCCTGTTCATCTGTGTGTATTGTGTGTGTGTGTTTGATGTTAGTTTGACATCGGTGTGTGCGTGTTTGTTTAGTATGAAGAATAAAGGCCTGTGCCCCTGCCTCCTCTCAAACTAAATGTACTTTCTCTTTGGCATTTCTTCACCAGAAACAACAATTTCCAAGCCCCCCCCCCCCCCCCCCCGTGCCGGAGGAGGAGGTTGATCCGGCGTCTGGTTTCCAGCTACGCTCGCAACTTGGCCGTCACAGCATTTAAGTTAAAGGAAACTCTTTCCCTCCATTATAGCGGTGAGCCGGAGCCGCTACTCCCACCTCCTGTGTGGTGCGCTCTCTCTGTGGATCAGCCTCTTTGATTCCTATCAGCCAGCGGAGAGGCGGCGTAATGAATCAGTTATTGATGTATACACGTGGCGGCAGAGGCGGACGTGTAACCCCCCCCCCCCCCCCCCCCCCCCCGCTGTGCTGTAGTACGTGGGCCTTTCCCTTTCATCTCTTGACGTGTGTGTGTGTGTGTGTGTGTGTGCGTGCGAGTCCCATCGTCTGAGGTCTAGGCCCGTGCGTGCAAAAGCGTTTTACGTGTACTACAAAAGGAAACATCGTCCATGATGAAAGGGTTAGCGCTCACTCGAGTCGTGACATTTTGCTCCTTCGCTCCGGGAAACAAAAGACAGAGAGCGCGGAAGGAGAGGCGAGAGACGGGAGAAAGCAGAAAAAAAAGAAATAAAGAAAAACGGAGCAAAAGCAAAAAGAGTCGACGGTCGACTCTTTTGACACCGGAGAGCGGCGTAGATCAGAGCCGGCGGCGAGCGTTAGCCGAGGAACCGCTGGGCGCTTTCCTCCTCGACGTCTTGCTCATGTAGACAAGCTGCATCTGTCCACTGTTGACGGCGCTCTCTCTCTCTCTCTCTCTCTCTCTCTCTCTCTCTCTCTCTCTCTCTCTCTCTCTCTCTCTCTCTCTCTAAGCCCTTACATAATAATACAATAATAATAGCAGGTTGCATCACTCCTCACCTTGGACTCGGCCTTTTTTTCCCTGAGCACAATTCGCAAAACAGTATAAAATGCAGACAACAATCTTCCCTCAAAGGCCATCTGTAAATAAATCATAAGGGGTTCATGTTCTGAATAACTTATGTGGTCCTTTATGTAAAGACACACACACACACACACACACACACACAATGCAAT
Organism: Merluccius polli; assembly: GCA_030340625.1. Taxonomy (NCBI): domain Eukaryota; kingdom Metazoa; phylum Chordata; class Actinopteri; order Gadiformes; family Merlucciidae; genus Merluccius; species Merluccius polli. Next base: position 55,586 of record JAOPHQ010006616.1, read on the forward strand.
GAACCTAAGATCAGCGCTTTGGTCTTGACCAGAATAGACGCGTATTGGAGATCCCATAAGCGGCGAGAATGACCTGTTTACTGTTATTTATACCTTAAGGACATAAAGACGAGATCAATAGAGACTATTGACCTGGTGTTGACTTGGTTTCGTTGTAAACCTTTCCGGCCGCCATTTCTTTAAATTGGTGATTGCACCAAATTTGACTGATTTATACTGTTTAATAATGTAATTGTATACTGTATACGGTGTGTTTTAATGTAAATTCCTAGCACAATTCAATCTGAAGCGAAGAGTATCGGCGCCCATTCATGTTCCTGTAAAAGTCAGTTTAATTATTTGTTATCGCGTCCTTCCTTTCATAAGAGCAGAACGGCGAAGGTTTATGGCGGTGGATTTATACCGTCCGCCTCTCTCTCTCTCTCTCTCTCTCTCTCTCTCTCTCTCTCTGCGTCTTTTCCACTCACCCTCCAGAGTGTCTTCAACCAACACAGCATGGAAAACCACCGATGTATGTCATTAAGTTCCTCGCCAGATATCATCATCATCATCATCATCATCATCATCATCATCATCATCATCACCACCATCATCATCGTCGTCGTCATCATCATCATCTTCCGCCCACGCGGTGGTGTCCACCAAGGCGCGAAAAACACGCGCACGTGTCACGCGTCACGCTGAGGCTTTTGTCCCCCCCCCCCGCGCTTTTAGACGCCGTGTCCCGTGGCGGTTGCCAGCGAGCCAGACGGACGTTTGCGAGGAGGCGTCAGAGGTTGTGTTGCTGTGGGCTTGCATCGCATCCTGCGTGTTTTCACCGCCGAGCCTGCGACCTTGTGCCTGTCAGTTAGAGAATATATATATATATATATATATATACAGTATATATATATATATATATATATATATATAAAGGAACAGCAGCTACGTTGAGGTGGCGGTGAGGTTTGCGAAGGATAGCCACACATAACCGTAAATCTGCCTTTGAGCCAAAGTGGTCCAACGGAGGCGGCTGGGGTGGGAAGGTGTGTCTCGGCATTTAACTGGGAGTCATTCCGGGCTATTTAATGGCACCTTAGGGGGTAAACCTGCTCCCACCTCCCGCCTCTCCCCTCTCCCCCCCCCCCCCCACACACACACACACACAGACGTGCTGTGTGTGTGTGTGTTGTTGTATTACCTCCCTATTAACCCCTGGGCTGCGGACCCTCACCGCCGCCCGCCGATCCGTGTCTGAACCCGCGTGGCCCCCCATGGGCCCTCCGGCGCGGCGCGTCCCTCAGAAGGCGGAGGGCGGCCATGCGAGGGCGATTCGGGAAGTGTCACGGTGATGGAGGGCGCCGTCTCTCTTTTCTCTTATCTCTTGAAAGATATTTTTCTGTGAAAAATAGTAAGACTTTAGGTAAGAATGAAGTAAGAACATATTATTGGAGGGGTCTGTGCAGGATGTGCTGGGATTGAATTCAAATAATCGACTGACGTATTGCGCAACGTAGTGGTAAAGTTAGCAAAGTAATTTTAACTTATAAGCAAACAGGAAGAAAAACAACAACAACAACAACAACACAGGAAGAGGTATGAATGAGGTCTTAGAAAAAACACTCATACGCATACGCACTTACTGGATGCGCACGCATGCCGCATGTACGAGATGCGTCTCCTCACAGCCTCTGAGCCTGCGAGGCACGAGTAAATGTTGGGGTCAGACCATTATGTCTATTATATATACCCCTCTATTACGCACCCCCCCCCCCCCCCCCCCCCCCCCCGCCGCATGCACGCACACACACACACACACACACATGCACACAGCGCCGTAATCAAGAGGCATTGTGGGACGGGGCAGGAGACGGTGGAAGGACACGTTGGCCGGGGCCTCCCATCTTTAAAAGGGCTTCTCCATTGATTAGCCGCTGATTGCTACACATCTCTCCCTGGCTGAGTGACTGAGGGATGTACATGCACACACACACACACACACACACACAAGCACAAGCACACACACACATGCACACAAAAGCATAGACGCAAAAAAACATACTCATGCACAATGATGTACGGACGCACACACCGATGCACACATATTGGCGCACTGAATTTGAACCCGCACTTACATCCACTACAGCTCTGTTACCCCCCCCTCGGGTCTGCATGGTTGTGTACATACACACACACACACACACACACACACATGAATGCATTCAGCCAGTGAGTGTCTGTCGTTTCAGGACCACGGGCAGCACCCCTATCTGCAGCGCCGATCAGCACCATAGACAGCTCCCACCCTGAGCCCCAACAAGATAGAGAGAGAGGAACTTGTAGCTTCCCAAAGTGAAGAATACAGCCGGTAACAATGCTGCCTGTCACCATGGAGGGAGAGAGAGGGAGAGAGAGAGAGAGAGAGAGAGAGAGAGAGATATGCTGTGTCTCAATTTGAGCACTTATATATGCTGTGTCTCAATTTGAACACTTATGTACTTACACTTGCTTTTTTGAGTGCGTTCACACTGAGGAGTATGGTAAAATGCAGCGCACTACGAGTACCTGGATGGTGAACTTCTAATGGCCATATTTTATATTATATTTTTATATTTTAATATTTTTATCTCAGTAAGGTTAACCGAGAACCTGGGAAACTGTATTTCATTCTACCATGTTGCGGTTGAATGATGATGATGTCTGAGTCTGAGTCAAAAAGTTGAGCGTGGAACGGTGGACGATCCTCACCCTCGGCCGAATTATTGATCGATTGTGAATAAAGTCAAGTGAGCAAACAAGATGGCAGATATTTTGGCGGTCAAACGTCGGCGATAATGTTCTGCCCGGTTGCAAGTCGGCCATTGAAAAGAAGAAGAAAAAGAATATGAAAAAGAAGAAGAAGTATCTGACTTTGGGACACACCAAAACACGAGACTTTTTCCCACCACCACCACATCGCCGAATCATTATCCGAGCTGCAAAAAAACCCCCGTTGACCTCCATCCTCTTCTCCTCTGACGCCCCCCCACCTCCGGCTCCCGCCTCTCTCCCCCCAGACACACCGGCCGCCCGGTGCGCCGGCCCACACCAACACATCCATTACACAAAGGTTGTCTGGCCGGTGCCAAAAAAAAACACATGCATTAGCCTGGTAGCGGAGGAAGGGAAGGGGGTGAGAGACGGGGGAGACGGGGGAGGACCGCTGTGCGCCCTGGACCACCCAGGCTTCAGGCCCACCCCCCCCCCCCAAAGGCACTCAGGCAGTCTGACCCCCCTCGCCCCGCTCTTCGCTCCCCCTGCCAAGGGCTTTATCTCCAAAGGTCACCTCCACGGCGTTCGGCTCCCAACTTCTCAGCCCAAAACAATGGGAGAGACGCGGCGGCGGGCCGCAAGTGAAGAGCCCGAGAAGTTACCTGAAGATAATTAAACAGCGACTTGCGGTGCTGGCGTTCCCGGTTTATATTCACGCGGGGGGGGGAACGCATGCGGCGGTGGTAAAATTAGGCAGACTGAACTCGTTTTTTCAATGTGTAGCAGCGCTCTCTAGGCGGCGCAGGTCTACTCGCCATCGACGGTCGCTCTTACCGCAAGTTACGTCACATCTAAGTGAGTTATTTGGTGCAAGTCGCATTACAAAAATGCGACCAGCTGTGTTTGTAAGTCAGAAGGACACCAGACAAGGTCTCCAACTACAGTGGAGACGGTTGAAGATAAGAAGTATGCACATCTTTTACTTTAAGGCTCCCATGAAATTCCAAATAAATGATTGTGTTCATCCCGTGTCGCTGTGTTAATTGTTCATTTATCTCTTGTTATATGCCAAATATATGTCAACATTTTTTGGGGGGGGATATTGTTTTCTCTTCCTGTAAAACAGATTCAAATGTTCGATGCCTGCATTGAAAATGTTACTTAAGTAAAAGTGCAATTAAAGGACCAAAAGTAAAAGTACTCATTATGCAGAATCGCCCATTTCAGAAAAATATATATTATATTTATTGATGCATTAATGTGTTCATCGCTTGAATGTATTTATATATATAAATATATATATTACTGCTGGGTAGCTTGTGAATTTCCTCCTGGGGACCAATAAAGCCTTTTTGATATGATAATATAATTTATATATATTTTTTTATGTTGCATTGTTAACTGTAAAGTAACTAATAACTAAAGCTGTCAGATAAATGTAGAGGATTAAAAAGCACAATATTTCCCGCCGAGATGTAGTGGAGTAGAAGTATAAGGTAGCGGCAAAAAAAGAAAGTTTTACAAAGTAAAAGTACCTCAAAGTTTGTACTGTAGTACAGTAACAGAGTAAAAATACTCAAGTTACTCTGCACCACTGAAGATACCTGATGACACTTCAGGAAAGAGGAACTGGGCATCGATAAAGAAGCTCTTCCTGTGCCTCCCCGGGGGGGGGGGGGGGGGGGGGGGGGGAGGTTAGGGAGAGAGTGAGGTTAGGGAGGGAGAGAGGGAGGTTAGGGAGGGAGGGAGGGAGAAGTGCTTCCTGTGTCTCTAAAGAAGTGCTTCCTGTGTCTCCCCGGGAGGGAGGGAGGGAGAAGTGCTTCCTGTGTCTCCTGTGTCCCTAAATAAGTACTTCCTGTGTCTCCCCGGGAGGGAGGGAGGGAAGGGAGGGAGGTTAGGGAGGTTAGGGAAGGAGGGAGGGAGGGAGTGCTTGTGATGGTGGGTTTAATTCTGTGTCGTGGGTGCGTGTGTTTTGTTGACGCCACCGGATATTTACTGGAGTGGGTGAGGTTGTGGTTTTAAGCCTGTCTTTTTGTTTGTTCATCAGATTAGACTCCCCCTTCATTTCCACAAGGCACATGCTAAAATTGGTGCCCTGGCATTAATCATAGTGCACCCAGGGCTGCAGAGGTGTGTGTGTGTGTGTGTGTGTGTGTGTTGGTGTGTGTGTGTGTGTGTGTCGGTGTGTGTGTGGATGTAGGTGCGTGTGTTTTTGTTTGGGTACGTGTGTACATGTGTGTATTTTGGTTGCGTTTCTGTTGCCGTGTGTGTGCAAACGTGTTTGTTTGCATTGGTGTCTTTGTGTGGCTGTGAGGCATGCATGTGAGGTGAGATGAGTGCGTGTGTGTGTGTGTGTGTGTGTTTGTATTTGTCTAGCTGTAGTGTAGACTAACAAGTCAGTCTCTAAACTCTTCGCTCAATTAGAGGACAATCTTCCAAGTTTCGTCGCTAAAAGTGGGTGGAAAAGTCAAAAGTCTTGAGGGGCGGCCCTTCATACCGGGGCGGTGACATGCAGATGGCGTGTGCGCTTGTAAACACTTGCATTATTATTAAAATGTTTAGGCGGCGAGATCTCCATTCGCCTGGTAATGCGAGACTAAGCCTCGTGAGACCATCCCGATATTCACGTTCATGTTTCGCAATTAATCTCAGTAATTGATTTCCAAATATGGGCACAGCCTTACTTCGTTAAGAGAAACTCCGGCCAATCAGAAGTGACGCTCTTCGCCCTCGCCGAGTAAAAAGCAAAAGGCACATTCATCTCCGAGATCCACGCAGATTTTCTATTAAACCTTTAACAGTCGTTATTCAGTCTATTTCAGATAAACAGTTTTGATTGCTCTGTTGGATTGCTGCTACAGATTGCTATTCTGCAGGCTGCAGCGCTCCTTGTTCAAACTAACCCCCCCCCCCTCCCTAGTGCTGATTATTGGGCCTATCATTTTTACATTTTCGCAAAAAGGCTTTCAATGGGACGGAGGCCAGACTGATCTGCAGAGAGAGAGAGAGAGAGAGAGAAACAGAATGTGAACTTGTGTGAGATGAGGCCGGTCTCGCGAGGCGGCGGAGCACAATATTATCATGCGCCCAGTATTACAGACTTTCAATTGCTTGGTCCATATAATCCATATATAGATTAAAAAGAACCGGGGACACGATTCCCCCTTGTCTGACGCCATTGCTTAACCCAAACGGGGCGGAGACGCTCTCGCCCTTTTGTACTTGAATCGTCTGGCGGGCTTATCGGCGAGCCAGACAACAGCTTTCTATGATTAAAATTATCAAAAAGCTGCGGAAACACCAATGAAACACAAAAGACCTGATGAGTTTTTGGTCTCTATATTTAGGCACATATACCCCAAGTCAGTGCCGTGTTTAACTTTAAAACATACCTGGTTATCTGCGGCGTTAATAAACTCATTGAAGCCATCCGGCAGGACGGTTTCTAGGACTTGTGACAGTAAGCTGGCTAGCGCTAAGGGCCCGCAGTTATCCAGGCTGCCAACTTCACCAGCTTTGTCCTTAATAACTGGCAGTAGCAGAACAGACAACATGGCGTCTGGTAACAAGCCATGAGTCATAAAGCCAGTAAAACAAATAGCAAGGACAGCCGCTCTCCTCGTCGTAACGGCGTATTTAAGGTGTTCGGCGGTAATATGATGTAGACCGCTTGCTGTATTAGCGGACAGCTTGTTTATAGCCCGGTATACCTGATGTGACATAATCACCGCTGAGCTATTACTCTCAATGTTGTCTGCCTTATACAAATCACTTTGTGTACAGTAGAATAAGGCACTGTAATGCCCTCGCCATAACTCAGCGATATCGTCTGAGACGCCATCTAACAGCGCATGGGAGATGTTTAGATAGATATATATGTTTTACAGCTCTTAATAACTTAGTTTTTTCAAGATATCCAAAGCATTGTTACTTAGCAATTTCTTAGCCATAGTCCTAAAGCAGAATAAATGGCATGCTTATATATTGCCATAGCTACATAAAGTGCCAACATTGGGATGTAAAAATAAGGCAACCGCTTGCTTTAAAATGTCCGCGCGACGAGGATTGGGTTAAACTAGTTAACTAGTTCCTACATTACCAGGGTATGTGCAGGTTTCAGCAAGTCAAATTTAAGACTTTTTAAGACCTTTTTAATACCACCTTGAATGAAATTTAAGACCTAGAACACGTGATGGTGGGGGGGATCCGCTGTATTACAACCCCAGCATAGCAGACTAGCTAGCAAGCGCGCTGATAACCGTTTATATATGCAGCTAGCAAGAAAGAAGCCTCTCTACATGTCCTTCCCGAAAAGTCCCACGAGAAAAATAAATAAATAAATAGTCCTGCCCCGACAAATTTAAGACCTTGAGTTACAGTATTTAAGACCAGCATATGACATTGTTAACGAATTTAAGACTTTTTAAGGCCTTAAATTTAGAAACATGAATTTAAGACTTTTTAAGGATGCGCGGACACCCTGATTACGTACGTAAGTGACCACAACCAGCTTGGTCATTAAATGTCTCATGTTCTTGTAAACCTTTTATAGGAAAATGTCTATGGAGATTCATTTATGCATCCAGGTAATTGTAGTTTCAACAAAAGGTTTAATCTTAAAACACTGGATTTAAAAACTAAAAACATGGGATCATGTGACCGCCTTGCGTATTAAAGCCAGAGTTACTTCCTGTGCACACTTAACAACTGATGAAGGTGTTTGGGTGAACACTGAAACGTCTTGTACTTTATACGTTTTTAAATCCAGTGTTTTAAGATTAAACCTTTTGTTGAAACTTTTATAGGAAAGGTTGAACATACGGGAGGTTTATTTTACGGGGGTTTATTTGACTATTTTAAGAAAGTCCACGGAAAAACGGGAGGGTTGACACTGACAGGTATGTTTCTTGCATTAGTGAGCTCCTTGCGCTGGAGTCCAGGCCCTTGTCTGGGTCTACATGATTTAAAGGCTTCACAGGCTTCTTTATGTGTCTTATTTTTTAATGCTTTGCAGTCTCACCGGCGTGTTACAAAGAGCGTACAGCGTGTATCGCATAATATGTATTGACATGGCTGAAGGTATATGAGCGGCCGCCGCCGCTGCCCCCATACAGAAAACCTCATCCACACCAATGAAGCATCAGCAGAACTAACACTAAGGCCTCACTAATGTAAGTATAGCTGTCATTATGCAAAAAAGCACTTTGCTTGACAATATAAAATGTATTATCTTGACAGAATTGGGCCATGCGATTGGCAAAAACAGTAAGTTCCTGTCTGAGATGTCCGCGTTCATATCCCCGGTGATATATAGACCAGAAGAGGTATTATCTCGAACGAGGGGACGGATGAAGGCACGCCTATTTAGATATTCATCCTCATATGCACACATCTGGGATTTCCTTGTCATTGTGAGTAAACTGTATCGCGAATACAAACAGTCAACAACCGAGCCTCGCCGCATTTACCGACGACGAGTCAAGCTTCGTAGAAAAGACGAACCCCCCCGGCGTCCGACCGTCCGACGCCCGACGTCAGTCACATCCTCCCCCACCGGCAGCCCCCGTGAAAGTTGCAGTTTTTATCGAAAGTTTAGTTTTTCCCCCCAAGTCCTTGCTTTGCCTTAAAAAAAAAACGTCTCCTGCATACATAGTATGTCGCAGCTCTCCATAAGGTTGTCAACAACTTTATCTTTATCTAGCGCTGCGGCCCAGACGCCAGGCCAAGACAAATGCCAAAATCCTGAGTGTTGATGTCGCAATATATCCAATATAATACTCTATATCCAATATATCAATATACTGGAATACATTGTGACACTTTCTCTTGCGATACGTTATCGATACGCCGGCGCCAAATATTGATATCTGTGTTAAAACATGTTGGCCGCTCTGAACGGCGTAGGTGTTAAGCCAGCTGCCATTTTGAATCACGACTTCATGACTCCTCGACTCCTCATCTGCTGCTGAATAACTCGCCGGTGAATGGAGCGAAGGACCGACACGCGTGTGCCATGTGACGGTATCAGCTTGACCTTGAGGTGTCCTTTAGAAAAAAACTTGTTAGCTGCACTGACTAACTTCTCATGTCTGGCGACACGCCGTGTTGCGTTTGTGTGTGTGTGTGTGTGTGTGTTTAACTTCTCGCAATTACGCGTGCAAGTACGTTTCTTTTTCTTCGACGAACAAACAAAAAAGCTGAAACCGTGAAACAAAAAATAAGAGGATATGGAGCAAATGAGGAAGAGATTGAAGGGCTGGATATATTTTATAACGTCAGCTTAATGGAACGGCGCTGCGACGTGGGCGACGCGTCGGAGGCATCGCCCTAAAAATAAACACCTCGCAAAAAACAATATCGAGTCGTCGCTAATTGATTGCGGCAAATGTATCTTTACCCAAATTGTATCTCATATCCAAGTGGCACCGTATCTAAATCCTGTAAATGTGTCCCCGCCGCCGCCGCCGCCGATATTTCAGGGTAACGTCCGGCGATATCAGACTTTGGGGATGAAGCGGCGGCGCGCCCGGCTCTTCAAACGACTTCAATACTTTTAAGTGTGTATCTCTATGTGGCTAACAGAGGTTTTATGTAACCGCAACATCACAACAACATTGTCCCCCCCCCCTCCCACCCATCAAAATCTGACTCACTATTTCGCCCTTGCTTCAAGTTGTACTTCAAAACCGAATAAACTTGGCAAGGTCTCTCGCTCGCCTAAAAAAAACAACAGCTTTTCGTACATTATTGCACAAGCGAATGCGAGTAGCAGCGGCGGCGGCGGCGCGGATGGCTGAGAGAGAGAGAGAGACAGAACAAAGAGGGGAGGGGAAAAAAAGGGGGGAGAGAGATTGTACAACAGATTGTGATGGAAGAGAGGAGCGCTGGAGGAGGAGGGGGAGGTTAACAGCAGCAGAGGTTGGACAGGGTAAGAGAGGGAGGTGATGGTGGTGGGGGGGGGTGAGGGTGAGGTGGGGGGGGGGGGTCGTGGTAGACAGCGAGGGGACGCATCAAGGGGGAGTTGTGTGTGGGGGGGGGGGGGACAGGGAAGGACAAGACGAGGAGGGGAAAACATCTGTGTGTGGACGCAGTGAGCCGTGTGTGTGTGATACACTGGAGCGCCGCGGCGACACCGGGGGTCACCTGTCAGGTGTGGGGGGGGAGGGGGGGGGGGGGAGGGGGCCACAGGAAGACAGGAGCCCCAGACAGCTGCAAGGAAGCAGCGTGTGTGTGTGTGTGTGTGTGTGTGTGGGGGGGGGGGGGGGATGTTTATATATCCGTTTTGAAGATTAATAACCGCAAACACACACATTCATCGTGTGCGAGTTATGCGGGTGTGTGTGTGTGTGTGTGTGTGTGTGGGCGAGGTGTTTTGTGTGTGTGTGTTTTGCGTGTGCGTGTGCGGGCTGCAGACAAGAGGAGAAGATACATATTTGTTTTTGGATTAGGAATAATTTCAGATGATTACAATGTTTGTGCTGCGGTGACAGTAGTCTACTTGAGCCATATGCTCCTGTCACAGATCCTACACTGCAGCTCACAAAGCTTGTTCTCGTATTATGACGGGCACAAAATGGTCGCATCGTCGTCGCAGTCTTTCTTCGCCCTTTGCCATTGTCATCCGCCTGACCTTGGGGGGCGAGCGGTGACACGTGCGCAGTGTGTTACGGTGATAATGAATATGTTAGTGTGTACAGAGTTTGTCTTTTAAACCGGCTTTTCTGACTGGCTTCAGCTGCTACTTTGAAGCCGACGCCATTGAAGAACCCGTGAGTGGGTATTTTTTGTTTTCTACAAACGGTGCACAATTTGGGCGATGGCTACAGGCCCAAAGAGCTTTATTTTTTCCCATAGTTTTTTTCTAATGGCATACTTTTCTTTTTTTTTTTTGTATTTCCCTTTGCCTTTAAAACATTCAAAACAATACGATAATGGCTCTTTTTTTCCCGTAACGTTTGTTGGGGGAAACTACGTTTATTGCATTAGGTGGGAGGAAAAACCGTCGCAGCCTTGTGGAAGATTACTTGTTTGCTTAAAAAAGGGAAAATAGTTTTGGGTTTTGTGCACCAGAGGAGAGCAGGTGAGGTGAGCTGGTGTCTTTTTAGCTGTAGGCGAAGAGAGAGCCGCCCTGTTGCCATAGCACTTGGTGAATAATAAGAGGGAGATACTGTACAGATATGCAATGCATTGAAACACATTCTAAATAGACTGGGCTTTTTTTCTTCTCTTTTCTACTGAGAAAAAAGTTTTACAAAATATACAAAAAGCATCACATCACCTGTCCCTGCGATCGAAGCTACACGTGTCAAATCCAACACAACGCAACTGAAAATCTTTTTTTTCCCCCTCCCTGAGCGCGAACTTCAGGGAGGAATAAAGTGATGCGTGGGGGGAGAGATGATGATGATGATGATGATGATGATGATGATGATGTGCCGCGTCGGACGCGTTTATCCACCCGCGCTTACGACGGCTGACAGCGAGCCCTGGCGTCTCGTCTGCCACCCGCGGTTTCCGAGGGAATCGAACCTGTGTGTGTTGTGTTAATTAGAGGCCGAGAAATCGGCCCTTTTTGATGTTTTGAACGGGCGCCGCACTAGTGCATCTGAATTCAGTGTAAGTTTCTTCGGATAAATGCGTCTGCAGAACGACTAAATAGCAGTCCGTCCAGGATTTCACGGGCCTTTTTTGTGATTGTTGCGGCCTAAAATGCCTGATGTTGCGTGAGCTTTTCCAAAAAATTGCGATGAAAGTTGCGGCGTTTTTTAGGCTTTTGTTGCGATTACAGTGCGAGAGGAAGTGAAAGTTGTGATAAAAGTTGCGAAAGTTGCGATTTTTTAATCTTTTTAATTTTATTTTAATCTCTTTTGCAGACATATTGGTTGGCAAGTGTGACATGTTGGACGCGCACATGCTGCATTTCTTGAATATCTTGAACGTGGTAAACATGGAAGTAAGGTGGAAGGTAGTTTGTCGACGTCAGTTCAAGACGACGCCAATGATTGGTTAAATTTGTGGGAAAGTTGCGGTGATTGGTTAAAATTGCAACACCGCCCTGAATTCGCTGAAGTTGCGTTGAAGTTGCAAATCGCAACATCGCGAAATCCTGGAGGGTCTGAAATAGGAACATGTAGGTACGTAGATGCATGCACATGTCCTCAATGAGCAGGTAGGGGGAAGATGCGGCACATTTGTTTCAAACTACAGACATTGGGGATCGAACCCAGATCCCGGGAGTTAAAACCCCCTGGCAACTGGGACAACCTGCCCCCTGTCATCCTATCACTGTGTCTGTTTTGTGAGAGAGAGCTCCTGACATTTTCACAATTGCGTTGGCTAACATCCTCGCCTGCGTGTAACGGCCGTCGCTTGATTTGAATGTCAACGCTGATGTTTGTTCATTAGCGTCTCGGCCGATTGTCTTTGTGGCGCCGGATGGTTTAAAACGCGGGGCATCATCGCCTGCAAGGTCAGGTTCGCCGCACCTCGGTGCAATGAGACCGTCTGGATTAACACTGCAAACGCATTCAAATCTAACACAATCGAATCTAGTCTGACACACGTAATATAATTAAATCTAGCCTTGTCTCGCCTATTGTGATAGTCAAGCCCTCTTTTCTAAAGTCTCCTAAAGTCTAAGTTTCCTTTTTATTATTTTTTACATTCACATTCAAAATAATCTTTTTTTCTATTTACCAATATTGATAAATGTTCACAGACAGACAAATTATTAGTCAAATGCCAAAATATGAAGAAAGAAAGAACGAAAATACCAAACATACCTTTTAGAAAGTGTTTTTTTAATTTTCTCTATCTCAAGGTCTCCCCTCCTTGAGTCGCAAAGACTGCACTCCACATCCTGGGTGAAACTGTTATTTGTACGCGTCGCAGATCCACTTTTCCTACAGTGTACTATTTATTAGCACGGCTGCAAGATTAGCTAGATTAGTCATTGGGAAACTCAATTTTGCCAAGTTCTCATCAGACGCAAAGCAATGCGTGACAAACGCCGCATCCCAGTACTGTACTGTACTGTCAAAAGGTCGAAGTTTTTTTATTCGCCATTTGTGCAAAAACCAGACAGACTAAACACAGGTATTCTTGTGCAGGGCTTCCCAAATCAAGTTCAGAGTAAAACAATGCATGATGCAAACAGCATCATGTTCAACTAGGGGTTAGGGGCCTTTGGGTTCAAACCCACAAACTTTTGGCTGGGCAGCAAAAAAACGAACCACAAAACTATCCTTCCCCCTATCTCAAACTATCTAATCCTCATGCTAATGCTTGCAATAGTAAGTAAGCAAGTAAGTAATTAAGTACAACTTTATTTGTATAGCACTTTTTTAATAGAGGTTACAAAGTTACATCAGCCAAAATGCAGAAAAGAAAAAGGAAAACACAGAAAAGAAATCACATTCAAAAGTACATACAAAGACAACGCACATACGAACACCGAAAGCATTCGGCAACCTAGAGCTCGCCCATAAAATTAAAGAAAGATAGATAGATAAATAAGTACTTTTATTATCCCCGCGGGGGGAATTACTTTGCCGCAGCGCAGCGGCACAACAAGACAGGACAAGACGAAACAATAAACTCACAGTAGACAACAGAAACCCGGAGCACATCGTAAAAATATACATTATACAAACGCATTGTAGTGATTCTAGCGGGCTAGGGAGTTAAAATAGATAAGTCAACGGGTAGAGATGCAGAGAAATGTTAAAGGTGACTATGAGATAAATATACCGTACGGAAAACCATGATATTTACAGATATGAGGGCAACGGTATGCAATGATAAAAAGCAAGGCTCAGGGGCGCCGTGTGCGAGTCGCAGACTGTGATGTGCGGGCCACCGAGGCGGGACTTGCTCCTCTGAGGCGTGGTCACCATCCTCTCCTCTTCCTCTTGCCTCTTACCGAGCCAAGGGCCGCTCCCCAGGACAGACCCCGCTTTCCTGAGCAGTTTGTCTTACCTGTCATCCTCCGCTTCGACGCCGCGGCCCCAGCACACACACACACACACACACACACACACACACACACACAAAGAAGACCGCATGTACAGCATTGTCCTGCATACATACGAAGGAGCCGACCCTCCTTAGGAAATACAATGGGCTCCGGCTCTGGCTCTTGTGTACCGCCTCAGTGTTCCCGGTCCGGTCCGGCTTGCTGTCCAGGCCCAGTACACCCAGGTACTTATAGGATTTGCACCAGCTCCACATCCACCCCCCTGGGTGGACACAGGGGTGACTGGGGCCTTCGTTATGGCCTGAAGTCCACCGCCGGCTCCCTGGTTTTCCCCAGGTTGAGCTGCGGGTGGTTCTGGCTGCACCACTCAGAAAAGTCAACAACCAGTCCTCTGTGTCGTCCCCCCCCCCCCAACACATCCAACAATCACAGAGTCATCCGAAAAAAAACATCTGTAGGTGACAGGACTGTGAGTTGTACCTAAAGTCAGATGTGTAACGGGGGGGAACGGAAAGGGACCCAGCACGGTCCCCTGGGGGACCCCCCCGTGTTACTGACTACCAGTCCTGCAGCCTCACATACTGTGGTCTGCCAGTCAGGTCTGTAATCCAGCGGACCAGGGGGGGCGGCAAAGGCCATCCTAAAAAAAAAGTGGGGTTTGAACTGTTTTTTTAAAGAAATCAACAGACTCTGCTGATTGGACGAGGGAGATTGTCCCAGAGTCCGGGTGCCAGAACAGCAAATGCAGAAAAGCCTCTGGTTTTTAGTTTGGCACGCGGTACGGCCAACAGGTTTCGGTCGGATGGCCTAAGTGACCGCTCGGCGGTGTAAGGGCTTAGTGGCAATGTGGGAAATGTAGGCAGGAGCTAAGCCATTTAATTACTTTTAAGCCTTGCCTTAAAAGTAATTAAAATAATCTTAAAATCGATCCCGAACTTTACAGGCAGCCGATGTAGTGAGGCAAAAATGGAAGCAGCGCAGACCGGCTGTGTTACTGAACACTTGAGGCTGTTCAGTGTTAGCAACGCAAGCCATTAACTCCCTAGTATGTTTAGATAACGTCCTTATATATTTAAGAAATCATTTGCATTAATGCATGCATGGCTGTGCAGTTTAATGACTAGATAAATGAGATGTATATTTAATTAAACTGCGTGGTTAGATAACGGCGGGCCCGTTTGAACAAGCGCCACAATAGGCCTACTTTCGAATGAGGAGGGATGAACACGCGTGACATTTAGTCATCACCGCAAAGATTAAATGAACATATTGATGTGTGAAGGTAGTGTAAATCTGTGTTTTGCTTCTGACGAGGTTAATTGGGGACCTGATATGCCGTTTTGCATTATTGCGCAACGTACGCAACATCTTATTTACTTCCCTCTCTCTCTCCATGCGTGGGATCCTCCGAGTCGAAGATAGTAGATGAGAAAAGATAACGCATTCGAAGCAGCGCCGATGGGGTTAAAAATTGAAGCGGTTCGGGTCTCTCTAAGTGGGCGGGACCTTTACACTATCTTATCGTTAACACGGCGAGGTCGGAGACAAACTAGTTTTTCGTTTAGTTTCAGTGTTGCAGAAAATCAGAGCCACACATACGACCAACGCCTCTACATCTCTCATCAGAGTGAAATAAACATCACCTTACACTGAGATTTGAACCCATGATCTCACCTCTCTTCTCTCCTGACATCATCAGGCCACGCCCACCACACCTGCTAATTACACTGTAAGGCCACGCCCCCAGTCCATGCAGGCTCTGATTAAGTCAATTATCTGTTTTAGCGCTAGTAGTTTTTCTATTTTCTGTTTGGGAAATGCTTATTATTGTAACCTCAACTTTGAATTCTTTAATACATTTTGTGATAGTTATTTCCCAACCAAAATTATAAATGGTTTACTTTTCCGACGACGCCTGGAGTATCATAACCTTTTATATTACATTTTCAACAAATTACAATAAATACATAACTAAAAATACAATACACAGCAGTACTTCAATTTGAGATTTAAAGATTTACTCCGCTAAGTTTTAGCTTTTGAGTCCTGAGGGAGCAATTATCTTCATCCCCTTCCTTTATCTCAACTCATCTTTTCCATCGTATCGAATTATGCCAAATTATTGTGAAATGGAGCGTTGTGGTGATTACGAACACAATAGTTTAGCTTTAGCGAGATAGCCGGAGAAACAAACCGCTATTCTGCTAATGATGTCTTCATAGAGGTGCAGATCAGGTTTACAACTCTTATTTTGAAAACGAATGAAGTCGTTTCCAGGAAACCTCGAGGCACAGTTACACCGCCCAACAAAAAAAAACAAAAAAACGCCACATTAACACGAATCGGAGAAGCCTTGCCTTTTTACATTCGTCGTTATGATGCAAAAAAACGAATCATTTTTCTTCATCGACTTTTACGGCCGAAACCAAATCACTGTCATTATGTTGGCAGAGAGCCAGCTTCCGCTCAGCCGCAGCCAAGCATTCACTCTGTGCAGCTCTCTGCTGTATGAAGTCATGTATTAATGTCCCCATTAATACCAGCTTTGTGTGTGTGTGTGTGTGTGTGTGCACACGCTTGGGCAGGTGTGTGTGGATGTGTGTGTGGGTCAAGGTGTGTGTGTGTGTGTGTGTGCACGTTTAGGCAGGTGTGTGTGGATGTGCGTCAAGGTGTGTGTGTGTGTGTGCGCACACTTAGGCAGGTGTGTGTGGATGTGTGTGTGTATGTGCGTGCTTAATGTTGTGTGTGTGTGTGTCTGTGCACGCTTGGGCAGCTGTGTGTGGAAGTGTGTCAAGGTGTTTGTGTGTGTGTGTGTGTGTGTGCACGCTTAGGCAGGTGTGTGGATTTGTGTGTGCGTCAAGGTGTGTATGTGTAGAGGTGTGTATGTGGAAGTGTGTGTGTGCGTGGACGTATAGGTCTGAGTGTGTGGTATGTGTGTGTGTGTAGAGGTGTGTATGTGGAAGTGTGTGCGTGGACGTATAGGTCTGAGTGTGTGGTATGTGTGTGTGTGTGTGTGTAGAGGTGTGTATGTGGAAGTGTGTGCGTGGACGTATAGGTCTGAGTGTGTGGATGTATATGTGTTTGTGTGTCGGTGTGTGTGTGTGTGTGCATGCTTGGGCAGGTGTGTGTGGATGTGTGTGTGTGTGTGTGTGTGTGTGTGTGTGTGTTCATTGGTAAGGTTGTTCAATGATGCAGACCAAATGTCCTACTTTAATTAAAAATGTGTGAGCATTTTGTCTCCAGTATGCGGCCAGTATGTACTGGACAGATAAAACTAGAACACAGAGTAAATAACGAGACACACTCCAGACCTGCTCTCTCCCCCATAATGGGAGAGAGGGGGGAGAGAGAGAGGGGGAGGGGGAGGAGAGAAAGTTGTTGCCGGGGGGAAATCCTTTCCTTGTACATTTATAACGCAGCGCTGCTCATTGTCCCGGCGTAATCTTACCGCCGTTAACGACAGCATGCATTGTATTAGCCAAATGATAATTATTCCCAGTGTGTGAGTCACTTCTAATACCTCACCTTCTCCATCCCCTCCGTCCACCATGTGTGTGTGTGTGTGTGTGTGTGTAAAGTGTGTGATAAAGGAGGCATGGGAGAGAGAGACAGAGAGACGGTGAAAGGGTGGAAGGTGTGTGTGTGTGTGTGTTTATGTGTTGTGTGTGTGTGTGTGTGTGTGTGTGTGTGTTTATGTGTTTGTGTGTGTGTGTGTGTGTGTGTGTGTGTGTGTATGTGTTGTGTGTGTGTGTGTGTGTGTTTATGTTAAGGTGACCAGACGTCCTCGATTTCCGGGGACAGTCCCCGTTTTGGGTGACCTGTCCCCGGTCAAAATGTCCCCGATTGACACTGAACGGGGGGAAAATGCGCGCAGACTCAAACACCAACACAATCTAGAGGCGGCAAAAAGGAAAGAAGCTATTCAGTTCTACAAAGCATACAGTCAGGTCAATCTTTCAGGGGTGACCTCATCAATGAAGTGTACAGTACATTATTCCATTTAGAATTAGGAGGAATAGTAACTCATTTTCTTTGGGTACCGGTGCATGCTGGTGTTGAGGGCAATGAGCAGGTGGACAAGTTAGCCAAGCAAACACTCAAACATCTAGAGATAGATTTACAAATCCCTGTGAGTAAGGCTGAGGTCAAGGTTCTTATAAAGAGTCACGCTAAATCAATCTGGCAGGAATACTGGGATGACAGTGGAAAGGGTAGACATCTATATAACATCCAAAAACAGGCGGACAAAGGAAGAATGGAAGGTAGAGGTAGGAAAGATGAGAACATGATAACCCGTCTAATAATTGGTCACACAGGGCTTAACGATACACTTAAAATAAGTATATACTTAAAATAAACATCCAACAGGAAACTGTGATTACTGTAGCCAGCTGGAAACAGTAGAGCATGTTTTATTTCACTGCAAACAGTACGAGGACGAAAGAAGGAACCTTTGTCAGTCATTAAGCACTGTGAATATCAGTTTTAGTCTATCTGGCATCTTGGGTAAGGCATCTAGCCACATATATCATCTAGTTCTCAGGTTTCTCAAAGAGACTGGGCTAGCCCAGAGGATATAGTTCATTATTATTATTTTCCCCCTTTTCTTTTTTTAAATTTTTTTTTTTTAAATTTTAAATTTTAATTTTAAATGTGTTAATTTAATCCAATATCTACCTGTTCCACACTCCAGCCCAGTTGGTGGCGGTAATGCTCCTATTAAGTTGGTTGCCAACCGCCATAAAACCCTAAAGAAGAAGAAAAAGGAAAGAAAAGGAGACCAGCGGCCGCGATAAATGTTGTGTATGAACTTTATTTTGTGTAACTGGCAGAAGACTTGGCTGTGTGTGTGTGTGTGTGTGTGAAGTGATGTAACATTAAAGTAAGTGATTGTTTATCTGAAATGAAGACCTAACGTAACGTTATAAAAGTCAGTGAACGTTAACATTATGACAGTTTTCATATCTGTCAGTGAAGCTGTAACGCTAATATTAGCATGAGATTAGCCTACCAGGTGATGGACATCGTGGGTCTGTTATGGAAGAGGGGGGGGGGGGGGGGGGGGGAGACTGCTTTGGTAGCATATGATTTTCCTGTAGGGGACATGAGACTCTGTTAAAATAATAAATTGGCTCCTGAGGCGGAGGTGGATGAATGAGGAGATCACAGTAGCCTATTGTGACCCATCAGTTCAGTATTCAGTTGCGAGTAGAAACTTTATTTTTTTTCATATTGATATTTTTGTCTTCCTCAGTGGATGGATGGTTGGTGATGTCATGTTGTTTGATTGCAACCTTTTGTGTAACAAAAGCTGGTTAAAATACATGAAAAACTACTTGTCCCAGTTTTTTACTTCATAATGATAATATTTAATGATTTTTCACCGCCGCATTGAAACTGTCCCCGATTTTCATTTCAGAAATCTGGTCACCTTAGTTTATGTGTTTGTGTGTGTGTGTGTGTGAGTGTGTGTGTGTATGTGTGTGTGTGTGTGTTTATGTGTTGTGTGTTTTTATGTGTGTGTGTGTGTGTGTTCTCCATTGTCTCCATTGCCTCTAACGCCACCACCTACTCACGTATTTAGTACCTCGCCATTTTTTTGTTGTTGTTGTTGTACCCGTTCCAACAATGCCACTAATCTCTCGCACTTTTAACGCCATTTAGCTTTAGCCAAATGAGAACATCGGACAAGGACAGGGGGGGGGGGGCTGCGAGAATGAGCCCCCCCTTTTACTTTCCCATACAAAAATGCTGATTTATACTCGCCTGTCTCCCACAATGTGTCTGGCTTTTTGATAAGTGTCCAAGCCACCTGTCTGTCACCCCCCCCCCCCCCCACACACACACACACACACACACACACCCGCCATTTTCAAGGTAGCGTCGGCCTCGGCACCGACGGGACGAATATACAGTATATCAGCCTGGAGAAGCCGGTGAGCCGATGTTTCTGACTTGCGGAGCTGGTTTTTCATGTGGTGGTGGTGGTGGTGGGGGGGGGGGATGAGGTGACGAACTGAGAGGGTGTGTGTGTGTGTGTGTAAAGTTTGTGTAAAGTGTGTGATAAAGGAGGCGTGGGAGAGAGAGACAGAGACGGTGAAAGGTTGGAAGGTGTGTGTGTGTGTGTGTGGGGGGGGGGGGGGGGATGGAGGGGGGGGAGGGGGGGGGAGTTGTTTGACAGGGCGAAGGCGTGAAGGCACTCGGAGGTGTACGGGCCGGGTGACAGCGACTCACGGGCGAGCTTTGTGCGCGCGGTTGCACAATATGTGTACTCGCTTGTGAGCTGTCCCGCGCGCGCTTACGCAATTTTTTGTTATCCCTCGGGTCGACCTACGCATGTGTGTGTGTGTGTGTGTGTGTGTGTGTGTTGCCTTCATACACACACATACACACACACATGACATGTCACACGGTGCAACGCCGAGAGAGAGAGAAAGCGCATTCTTAATTAGCTTCGATTTCAACTAGATTCACGCTAAAACCGCCGCGGTTTTGGCGCGGCACGAGCGACGCGCCGCTCCTCCAAAGACAAACTGCAAATATGTTGAACACAAAATGTCGGATCATAGCTTGTAAGCTGCCTACTTCCAAACCCTAAAACTGTTTCATTAATTGTGTTTTTTAGGCGTTATCGCCATGGATTATCCCTCTAGCCTTTGGGCTTTATTGTGTTTTTTTTTTTATCCTTTTGAACACTTCTTGTTAATTGTTGTTCAATAAAGTTTTCAAAAAATCGCCATCGCCATCTTCCTCGGCTGGCGTGCGTCGACCGGCGACCGTATCTCCACAGGGGCTTTCATTTAAAAACCTGCGTCTGCATGGTTCCGCTTCGCTCGCCGCGCGTCCGCCGCCCGCGTCAGCTGCTGATGCGACGGCCCTTCGTTTTAACGGGGGAGCGCCGCTGCTGATCACAGACTTTAATAGTAAACGCTGATCCTATGAAAGCGCGAGCGTTGTTTAACGGTTGGAAGTGGAGGCGGCGGTCGGTGTGAATTTGGACGTGCGTGAAGTTGTGGGACGCTTTACTCCATCACAAGGGAGATGGTGGTGAAGGTGGTGTGATGGCGAAAGTGATAAAGGTGGTGGCAGTGATAGTGGAGGTGGTGATGGTGGAGGTGGTGAAGGTGGTGATGGTGGAGGTGGTGAAGGTGGTGATGGTGGAGGTGGTGAAGGTGGTGATGGTGGAGGTGGTGAAGGTGGTGATGGTGGAGGTGGTGATGGTGGAGGTGGTGATGGTGGAGGTGGTGAAGGTGGTGATGGTGGTGGTGGTGGTGGTGATGTTGGTGGTGGCGGTGCGGCGGCGTGTGCGGTGGAGGAGGAGATGGGGGGTGGTGGTGGTGATGGTGGAGGTGGTGATGGTGGAGGTGGTGATGGTGGAGGTGGTGGTGGTGGTGATGGTGGTGGTGGTGATGGTGGTGGTGGTGATGATGGTGATGGTGCTGGTGGTGGGTCGGCGTGTGTGGTGGAGGAGAGTGGGGGGGGGGTTGGTGATGGTGGCGGTGATGGTGGAGGAGATAGGGGGGTGGCGGTGATGGTGGAGGAGATGGGGGGGGGTGGTGGTGATGGTGGCGGTGATGGTGGAGGAGATGGGGGGGGGGGGGGGGTGGTGATGGTGGAGGAGATGGGGGGGGGGGGGGGGGTGATGGTGGTGGTGATGGTGGAGGAGATGGGGGGGGTGGTGGTGATGGTGGCGGTGATGGTGGCGGAGATGGGGGGGGTGGTGATGGTGGTGGTGATGGTGGAGGAGATGGGGGGGTGGTGGTGATGGTGGCGGTGATGGTGGAGGAGATAGGGGGGTGGCGGTGATGGTGGAGGAGATGGGGGGGGGTGGTGGTGATGGTGGCGGTGATGGTGGAGGAGATGGGGGGGGTGGTGGTGATGGTGGCGGTGATGGTGGAGGAGATGGGGGGGTGTGATGGTGGCGGTGATGGTGGAGGAGATGGGGGGGGTGGTCCTCTCATTGTATGAAGGACAAAGCGTGGCGCGTGCCACCGGCGGGAGATAAGGTTTGATTTATGAGTACCTGTCAGCGGCGTGGCGGGTAAACATGCACTTCTAACGTGACACCGTCTGCCTTCCCGCCGCCGCCGCCGCACCGCCGCCGCACCACCACCGCACAGCCGCCCCCTCCACCCGGGAGAGGAAGGTGGCCGGGGCGCCGCTCGCAACACCCGCCTGGATGTCAGCTGCCGCGCAAGCAGGAGCTCTCTATTATTTACACTGGGATTCGCCGGGATCTCAGTGGAAAATGAGCACCTGTCTGGAACAATGCAGCTCCAGCGCAGCGCCAACCACACCCGAGATTTATAGACCGCCTTTCACGCAGGCGACGTCGCAGGACAAGCGCACGCGTCGCTCATAATTATCGGCTGTTTTTTACGTGCAGTAGACCAAAACCAGTTGAAGAAGTGTGATGAGCGACACCTGGATTCATGTGTTCATGTGTTCGTGTATTCATGTGTTCGTGTATTTGTGTATTCTGAGACGACGGGTCTGTCGTTCAATTTCGGCGGCAATCAACCGATGAGACGAGATGAGACTTATCGTCCGGTTACCCGAACAATAGCGGCTTCAATCAACAACAAGTAACCGTGGCAACCGTGTTCATGTGCTGCGCCGCTGTTATGTGACGTTTTTCCACATGAGCACAAAGTCTTTTTGTATTTCCACAGCGGAAAACGTCGGAGACAACGTGAACGACGGTGCGGAGCGTATCTTGTTTTTTTACTTAAAACATTGTCGTTTGAATACTTGATTCTGATTGGTCGATAACCTTATTTCACCTCTGCCTCTTAACAGCGCTGAATCAATGTGCCACAAATCGAACATTTAAAAACAACGGTCGACCACAGCTATCGACCGGATAGTTTCCTTAAACGACGCAAAAACAATATTTTAATTTCGGCTGATTAAGTCGATCAAAAACCAATAGCGTAATAGATGAAAGTAATTAACATCAAATCATTGTTGTTAAGTGTAAGAGGGATAATCCATTATCCCTTACTTATTAGGGTGAAACCAAACACAAGAGGGTTGTGATTCTGAGAACTTGATTGGACGATAGCATGCGGCTTACTGTTGAATAGTAAGGTCACTTTTGAAAGGTTATGCAAGCCTATTTTTTAATTGTGTTTTTTTAATTGTGTGATAAGATTTGTAAAAATAGGTAAACAATTAAATGTCCTTGAAACAGATATTTAGGCCTCAAACGTTGGAAAAAAAAGAAAGAAGCGAGCGTCACCTTGGCTCCAGCTTCGTGTTGTACTCGGTAAATAGAAATTCATAGGAATAAAGTGGTTAAAAAAGTAAAGCCGATATATTAACAAGACAACTTTATCGAGAGCCGGTCTGACAGACACTCACGGCGGCTAATCCCAGAAGGTTTTGCGGGGCCATGGCGTCTGTCTGGCGGCGGCGACAGCCTTGTCACAAAGCGCGCGTCTGAAACCGGAAAAAAAAAAACGTCTCTCCGACTGAACTTCACAAAAATCCCAGAGTTGATAAGGGCACACGTAGCGCAGGCCGGCGCAGAGGAACAAAGAAAATAAATAAAACAGCAACCGACTGTCACCGGCGCTCGGATGACATTTCCTTTTTAGTGTTATTTCCGTACGTTGGGAAGAGACGCCCGCCGGACGCCGCGGCGACCCTTTCCCCGGCTAGGGGAGGAGACTCAAGGTACGGATCCACAGCATCCGTTTTTGACGCGAGGGGTCGCGCCGCTTCCCAGCGTTGGACGCTCGGTGGGCGTGTCACTTGATAGATGATTGACAGGAGCTCTCCCGACGGAACGTCTTCCCGCTCGTCCTGATTGGACGAACGCTTTCACTCGCGGGTTTCATAAAAAAAGTTTAAAAGTTTGTACGCGAGTTTCCGGAGGCGTTCGAGTCGCGCGCCGGGCGTCCCCTCATTTGCATAAAGTAGCCTAGACCTCGACTTTATGCAAATGAGGAGCGTCCAAACAACGCGACGCCTCGTCTCTCGGGAAACTCGCCGCGACGCTCCCGGAATGCGTTGCGCGGCGTCTTACATAGACAATGAATGGGAAGCGGCGAAATGACGGACGCCGTGGATCCGTACCTTCGGGGGGGGGGGGGGGGGGGGGGAGGGAACCTCGGAGCGACGCGTTCGCGCCGGCGGTCATAGCAACATCCGGGGGGGGGGGGAATGTTTGTCGACCGTAATTGATGTAATTAAATCCCCCGAATGAGCGGGAACGTTTTGTCCATCGATTTCCGTCGAAGCGGTTGTAGTTTGCTGCCGCATTAACGGCGTTAAAAAAACTCCCCCCCCCTCCCCCCCACCCCGTCTCTGAATTGAAGCCGATCCAACAACACTCGCAGCTCGCGGCGCTAAAGGAGTGAGGAGCGAGGGGTGATTACAGATAATGTGATAACACTACCAGGTATCAGCACTTTGCACGCCGTTTCCCCCCCCCCCCCCCCCCCCCCCCGCGCGCGCGCCGCCCGTCTCTTAAGGCCAAACGCCATTACCTTACTTATTGACCATGTGAGCGGTCCGCCTTTTACCGTAATCACATCATTTAGGAGTCGTTATCGAAACGCCCAACAGCTGGTGGATGCGTTAATAATGAATCTTTTTCCCGCCGACTCCTCTGGAAGGAAGGGAAGGTAAGCCGACGCGAAATGGCCGCTGCTGCTGGTGTGGTGATGTCACTATGGCGAACGCCGTGGCGCCGCGGCGGAGGAA
>JAOPHQ010006616.1:85000-96163 GCA_030340625.1 Merluccius polli
CATCTTCTGCCAAACAACTGTGTTGACACACACATGCACACACACAGACACACACACGCACACACACACCTTTTAAGAGACATCTTGTTTTATTGTGGCGGCTCTTCAGTCGATGTTTCCTGAGATTGCGCTGAGTCATAGAGGAGGGGTGCAAAATGGCCGTCACCTTTCAAAACATAAAACGTTTTTATTACGTTCTCCCGCTTTCGCTCGGTCCTAACAGCCAGTAAAGGGAGGGAGAGAGGGAGAGAGGGAGAGAGGGGGGAGGAAGAGTAAAGATATGCACTCTAGATCACAGACAGTATAACCAGTAGCTGTTTGTTCCCCGGGGGCGGTGTGTGTGTAGCGCTGTGAAGCCACACGCTCCCGTATTGATCCACACTTTGCTCCTTTAAGTGAATGTTTGCCGACTATTAGCTCCTATATGTTAGTATACCGTTCACTGTGTGTGTGTGTGTGTGTGTGTGTGTGTGTGTGTGCGTGCGTGTTTAGCTGCCTCTGTGTGTGTGTCTGTGTGCATGTGTAGCTGCCTTTGGGTGTATAAGTGCGTGTGCATGTGTGTGTGTGTGTGTAGCTGCCTGTGTGTGTCTGTGTGTGTGTGTGTGTGTGTGTGTGTGTGTGTGTAGCTTCCTGTGTGTGTGTACATGTGTAGCTGCCGCCATGTGTGTGTGTGTGTGTGTGTCTGTCTGTGTGTGCGTGTGTAGCTGCCTGTGTGTGTGTGTGTGTGTGTGTGTGCGCGTGTTTAGCTGCCTCTGTGTGTGTGTCTGTGTGCATGTGTAGCTGCCTTTGGGTGTATAAGTGCGTGTGCATGTGTGTGTGTGTAGCTGCCTGGGAGTGTGTGTGCGTGTATGTGTGTGTGTGTGTGTGTGCGCGTGTGTGTAGCTGCCTGTGTGTGTGTGTGTGTGTGTGTGTAGCTTCCTGTGTGTGTGTGTGTGTGTGTGCATGTGTAGCTGCCGCCGTGTGTGTGCGTGTGTAGCTGCCAGTGTGTGTGTGTGTGTGTGTAGCTGCCTGTGCGTGTGTGTGTATAGCTGCTTGTGTGTGTGTGTGTGTGTATAGCTGCCTGTGTGTGTGTGTGTGTGTAGCTGTGTGCGTGTGTGTGTCTGTGTGTGTTGTGTGTGTGTGTGTGTAGCTGCCTGTGTGTGTGTGTGTGTGTATAGCTGCCTGTGTGTGTGTGTGTGCGTGTATAGCTGCCTGTGTGTGTGTGTGTGTGTGTGTGTGTAGCTGCCTGTGTGTGTGTGTGTGTGTGTGTGTGTGTGTGTGTGTATCTGCCTGTGTGTGTGTGTGGGTTGTGAATAGGGAACAGGGTGGTGTGGCAACGGGACAGAAGGAGCTGAGGGCAGACGGTGGCAGCAGCAGCTGATGAACCTCCAGACTGAGGCCAGGGACACTTAGCTCCTCCCCCTAACGACCAGGAGGGGAGCTAACGACCAGGAGAGGCAGGCGAGGATACGGGAGGCAGGGGAGGAGAGGTGAGGCAGGGAAGGAGATGGGAGGCAGGGGAGGAGAGGTGAGGCAGGGGAGGAGATGGGAGGCGAGAGGAGTCTGGGGACGAGAGGAGAGGAGGCTGGTGTGGAGAGGGAGGAGATAGGAGGCTGGGGACGAGAGGAGAGGAGGCTGGGGACGAGAGGCGGAGGCTGGGGAGGAGGTGGGAGGAGAGGAGAGGGGAGGCTGGGATGGAGAGGGGAGGAGGATGGGGAGGAGAGGAGGCTGGGGAGGAGAGGAGGAGGCTGGGGATGAGGGTGGAGGAGGCTCTGGATGAGAGGAGAGGAGGCTGGGGACGAGAGGCGGAGGCTGGGGACGAGGTGGGAGGAGAGGAGAGGGGAGGCTGGGATGGAGAGGGGAGGAGGATGGGGAGGAGAGGAGGCTGGGGAGGAGAGGAGGAGGCTGGGGAAGAGGGGGGAGGAGGCTCTGGAGGAGAGGGGAGGATGCTGGGGGCGAGAGGCGGAGGCAGGGGAAGAGGAGAGGGGAGGCTGGGGAGGAGAGGAGGAGGCAGGGGAAGAGGGGGGAGGAGGCTCTGGAGGAGAGGGGAGGAGGCTGGGGGCGAGAGGAGGAGGCAGGGGAAGAGGGGGGAGGAGGCTGGGGAGGGGAGGCAGTGGTAAAAAGGCAACCATATAGAACCACAGGAGGCTCAACTCGACAAGAAAGGATTTCGATTAGGAAAACAACAATACTATAAGGCCGGGCTCAGACTGCAATTTAGCACCCAATATGTCCGTCCTGTCTACCTGTCTGTCTGTCTGCCTCTCTTTCCCCCCTCAATCACTCCTGCCTATTCTCCAAATACAGTCTTGTTGTCCGCGAGGGGAGACGTCGCGGGAGTAGGAGAGGAAGACGGGGAGAAAAAGGGAGACAAAAGCGAAACATTTCTGTATGTCCTAGTATTTAGCGAGACTTTAAAGCTGCTGTTGCACACCGAGTTGTCGCTGAATTACTCATCACTTATCGCACGCATTCAGTGGAAAAATAAACAGTCATTAACTGTCATTAAGTTTAAAATAATTATACTGGTTGGATAGAAGAGAAAGAGAAAACAGCCACCGAGATCCTACGGCGGTAAAGGGATGTGATTAAGGCGGGATATCTGCCATTAGGAGTGACCTCACACCTAATTGGCCAATGGCGCTAATCATAAGCCTGACCGATCCCAAACATTAGCTTACTTCAGTCCCTACATTTTAATATTTTAACGGCTGGCTTGTCACAGAGGCATCATCATAGGGTAAACACAGGTCATGACATTTATGATGGGAGTGGTCCTTTAATGTACCTGCAGGGCAGCACAGGGAGGAGACTAAACTAGGGAGTTTTTATGGTTTGGTTTTTTGACTCATCTTTTTAGGCACTGCCAGACCTATTTATTGCAACTAACTTATTTGTTTTACTTGTGCATATCTGTCCGTATGTACTGTAGCCTAGTATGTTGTGTCTGTTGTTGTGTGGTATGTGATCCTGTCTGCAACCAAACTGCCCATTTGGGACAAAGAAATAAACTGAACTGAACTGGAAGATGAACGCCGAGGGAAGTTGGGCATATTGTGGCTCATTGCTGAATACAAAAAATATATGCAGCATCAATTTATGCTTCTTTGAGAAACATATGAAGAAGAAGAGAGGAGAGGAGAACGACACATATTGTATAATTACACATCAAACGGTCTGTTAAAACGGTGACAATAATAACTATATAATATAATACCTTCATTCAGCCATTAGCCTGCGAAGGCCGCCCATGTTTGACGTTGACCGAATTCCTGACCTGTAATTCAGAGTCGGACAACCGTTCAATTGGTTTTTAACAAGTGGGAGCTGGTTTCCCTGTGAGGTCCGGGTCGCCTGCGAGGCGGCGGTACGAGTCGGCTAGCCGCGCCGTGGCACACGCAAGGAGCCGAGCCATTATCAGTGTTATGAGCCCGTGACAAATGGTGTTGAAATGAAAATGAACAAAATGTTCAATGTCTCCCTCCCTCCCGGTTTGTTCCAATACATTCAATAACCGCTAAGTTGATGCTGCCGTTAATAGAGGCGGCCCCGCTTCGTGTGTGCTTGTAAAAATTGGGTGTAATTACATTTTATTTTAAAATACTGTCAGGGACATGGACTGTGTAATTAAACCACGATGACACTCGCTTACCCAGCGGTTAGACCCTGTAAATGTCAATCAAACCGCTCATACCAAATTACTCGCCATGCCCAGTCAATCCCGGAAAAATGAGCAAATTAGCTCTTTTAAAAAAATATATTTGTGCTATAGAAATGCTATGTTGGCTCTGACAAATGTAGCATTTAATCATAGCAAATAACATTTTCCAGTTTGGATTGGGGGCGACCAGGGACCAGGGAGGGAGGGGAGGGTGACAACAAGGGAGAAAGAGGTGGAGGTGAGTTGGAGGCGAGGCGGACGCTGCAGACATACGATTGGTCATTTTGACCAATCGTCGGTTGTTTCGGTGACACCAGGAGAGACGGTTTGGGTGGTCCCATCACCCAGACCCGGTGTTGGGTGAGGAGTTCAGTTCCCGCTGGAGCCCCCCATGCTAACCATGTATACACATACTGTATATCGCAAGACACTTAGAAGTGGCCACCAAATGGCGTCCATATTACATTAGCATGTGTTTTTTTTTGCAGGTGTACCCAATCCCCATTTGGGGTTCGGGGAACAAATTACAGGCTGTAATTTGACAGAGATTTGGGAATAATTTCAGTAATGCGTGTGCCGCTGCGAGAGACGGTCTCATAATATGAAACTAATGGCGAGCACAGGAAGTAACCGGAGACGTCTCCCTGATTGTCTGTCTCTCCCGGGACTGTAACTCGCAACGCTCCCCTCATTGTAAACCCATGTTCAGATAAGGACGTGAATCACAGTGACATGCTTCACCCAGAGCTTGTCGCTTTCAATGCCGTTCACGTGAGTCGAATGCGTTTACCTAAACAGTGTTTAAAACGTGACACCGTGATTCATTTGTTTTAGGGTTTTGCAGGCTCATAATCAATATTTTAGGATATAATAATTACTGAGTTGTCTTTCGGCTACTTCTAGTGTCTGCTATTTATCAAAACGTGATGATGATCACTTTTGTTCTGCTCTTCTGCAGCCTGTAATTTGCAGCCACCTTGTCAACTACTGCTGTAATTTCAGTGTAAATGTCCGCCCAATCAAATTGGCTCTTTTTTTAAAAAAACATTTATCATAAATCCCCTTTTTTTATCTTCATCCAGTATGAGTTGTTTTACCTCCCAGATCCGACAACGACGGCTATCTACCTAATGTGTTAGTCTAATCGACCAATCACAGGGGACGTGGCGTGCTGTCAATCAATCAAGTGGGCGGGTCTACAGAGGGTTTATTGTGCTGATGTTACCGTATGGCTGCTCGCTATCTGAGGTATATCACCTGTGATTATGAAACGGTTTATTGGGACTCTATCTCGATGGTTTATGGGGTCATTTATTTTCCCCTTAACCATCCACGGCGTATGTTTCCACTACGTCGTCTCTACGTCGCAGGTTGATTGTACATCGTATCAATAAACGGTACATTTAATACACAACACACATCCGTCGTGAGAAGTTGTGTTTTTTTTTTACGACCGGAAGTCATTCGGTTCGGTGCGACCTTAAGCTGCGAATGTATTTCTGTACTAGTTCTCAAGCCTCTCACTTCCCCATCCTCTTAAGTCTATTGCTCCCATCCCATTTCCCAGTAAAGTAGAGATAATTCACTGTGGAGAGAACCACTCGTTCTTCTCTGTGCCGCCGAGCGCAGGTGTCATTTTCACCCGATGAAATCTCTTCAAATGAGGCGAGAGGGTCTAATGCCTCATCATGTATATGTTGAGCCATGCGTCGGTTGAAGCGAGGTCGTGTCTTGATGCGTCTGAAGTTGAAACGTGTCAAGACACGACATCGCTTCGAAGTGGAAATGATTTCAACTTTGACCCCGGCGCGCCGCATGACGTAACGCACCACCCTACAGATTTGCACTACGGTCCAAAAAAAGCAGTATGTTTCAAGCTTTGGGTGATTTTCTGTGTGTTTTTAAAGTCGCCGCATTCGAGACCACAAACGCCCGACCTTGGCGTCGCGTACGTGTCCAAGTGAACACACCTCAACCCCTTAAACCTAACGCTGTTCCTTTACCAGACATGGGACCAAGTCACACATGTGCAAGTCTCAAGTAAGTCACAAGTCTTAACTTTCAAGTCTCAAGTAAGTCCCAAGTCATTTTTTCTTGGGCAAGTCAAGTCATAGGTTATGTCAAGTCAAGTCCAAGTCAAGTCACCTTATTTTACCCGCACAATCTGATCTTAATAAAGTGAAAAGACAAGATAGTAGTAACTTTCACTTAACTTCATTGGCCAATTTATTGTAATTACTGATATTTAGCAAAATACATGGGCCCGCAGACATGTTGATGATACTGATCTGATATCAGAGGGTGTGTTTCTCCGATACACACATAAGGTAGGCAGAGGGGGCATGACTGATTGACAGGGTATTGATCCAATCATGACACCGCCATTCTCAGCCTGCCCTCATACCGGGTAATGTTTGATATTCATTTTATATTTATATTAAAACTAGGGTTGCCACCTTTCAGAAATGAAAATAAGGGACGCCCACCACGGGCCCGACTCCTGTGGGGCGGGGCGCCCGCAGCAGTGGTGTGGTATTTGTGCTGGTGTTTTTAGTAAAGGCCCGCTAGGCAACCGTGACAGCACCACATGCATGCGCAGACACACAGAGGACCGGAGCCGGGGCGGTGGGGGGGGGCCCTGCGTAGATCCCGCCACGACAATTTTGCTGGCCTTAGTATTCCCTGTGTTTTATTTTGATCATTATTGTTAGATTTAGTGTTGATGTGTGTGTGACAGACATGTGTATTGGACATTTATGGAAATACGAAACAAATCACATCCCGTATTGGTTCAATACGGGACGCAACATTTAATTGCCAAATAAAGGACGATTCCGTATTTTAAAACTGAAAACGCGAAATCAACAACAGTCAAGTCATTCAAGTTATCGTGTCTCAAGTCAAGTCAAGTCCCGAGTCTTTAACTTCCAAGTCCAAGTCGAGTCTCAAGTCTTTCATTTTTTGTCAAGTCAAGTCACAAGTCATCAAAACAGCGACTCGAGTCGACTCGAGTCCAAGTCACAATGACTCGAGTCCCCATCTCTGTCCTTTACCGAGTTTTGAACAGGTGTCAAAGCCCAGGGATCAGTCGCCATCGCTAACGCAGCGAATGCACACAAAAAAAACGATTCAACATCTGCAGAAAACGGTTGGCCGAAACATTCATGGGCAAAAACTTTGCAGAAGAAGCGTCTTCTGGGCGCTGCGTTTTTACCGCCGAAACGTTCGACCCTTCCCGGTGAAAAACAGCAAATGTGTGAAAGCCGAACACATTTCGGCGGCGAGTCTCTTCTCCGAAAGCGTGCGCGCAGCAACACACGGTTAAAACCCCGGCAGCAGTTCATTGCCGCCACAATTACCTGTCGGGTATTGTTTGCTGTCTCTCCTTGGGACTTCATGATGGGCCATTTCTCCCCGCCCTACACCCTTAAACGAGTTTGGCTGGGGTTTGATTCCCCCCCCCGGATCTGCTGGCGGGGAGGCTGACAGCCCGGCCATTGTGATGAATAGCCCTTTAAAAACAAGGAAGTCCAGCGCCACCATTGTTTTTCTTCAACCCTTCTCACTCCCCCCCCCCCCCCCCCAGCCCTTTTTATATTCATTCGTCCTCCTCCCCTGTCTCTCTCTCTCTCGCTCTCTCTTGCTCTCTCTCTCCCTGGACCACTTTCTCTCTCGCGCCACTGTCCCAGGTGATGGATAGGTTTTCTGTCGCCGAGCATGGATGGATGAAGGGAGGGAGGAAGGATGAAGGGGAGGTAGTATGGAAGAGGGATGGAGGGAGGGAGGTGAGGACAGAGAGAGGGAGGTAAGGACCGAGGGAGGGAGGTAAGGACCTGAGGGCGGGATGGAAGAGAGATGGATGGAAGAGAGATGGATGGAAGGAGGAAGTGATTGAAGAGGGATGGAGGGAGGGAAGTGAGGACAGAGGGATTGAGGGAGGGAGGTGAGGACAGAGGGAGGGAGGGAGGGAGGGAGGGAGGGAGGTGAGGACAGAGGGAGGAAGGGAGGGAGGTAAGGACCGAGGGAGGGAGGGATGGAAGAGGGAGAGAGGGAGGGAGG
Organism: Merluccius polli; assembly: GCA_030340625.1. NCBI lineage: Eukaryota > Metazoa > Chordata > Actinopteri > Gadiformes > Merlucciidae > Merluccius > Merluccius polli. Next base: position 92,700 of record JAOPHQ010006616.1, read on the forward strand.
TGAGGACAGAGGGAGGGAGGACAAAGGGAGGGAGGACAAAGGGAGGGAGGAAGGGAGGTAAGGACCGAGGGAGGGAGGTAAGGATAGAGGGACAAATGGAAGAGAGATGGATGGAGGGAGCGAGTGATGGAAGAGGGATGGAGGGAGGGAGGTGAGGACAGAGGGAGGGAGGGAGGGAGGGAGGGAAGGGCCGAGGGAGGGAAGGGCCGAGGGATGGAGGGAAGGGCCGAGGGAGGGAGGTAAGGACAGAGGGAGGGATGGAAGAGAGAGATGGATGGAGGGAGGTAAGGACAGAGGGACAAATGGAAGAGAGATGGATGGAGGGAGGGAGCGATGGAAGAGGGAGGGAGGAGGTCTGGATGCAGGGAGGTGGGGAGGTGGGGGGTTCCAATGCCGGCTCCGAGGCCCATGTTTCTTAAAAGGCCGGGACGTCAGGTGTAAACGGCCGGCGTTTCCGGGCGGCGGTCCCGAGGGACGGGCAACACGAGACGCGTAATGGAGGTCTACACGCCAGCGCAGCTATCGACGCGCCGCGGATCGCGTGACATGGGGAGGGACGGCGCGCTCACACCCGAGTGCTGCGTTGCACCGCTCCTTGTAAGCGACACGCCGGTTTGCACGCCGGTGATGGACAGCGTTGGCGCCTTGTTCACGCCCCGAAAGGCTGTGTGTGCACGCGCTTTTGTGTGTGTGTGTGTGTGCACATGTGTGTGTGTGCGTACGCCATCTCGGTAGCTTAGCGATACACTGAAGGAAGATATGTACTTTTTTTTTATTTCCAAAAACGGAAAAACAGATTGAACTGAATTCATACTTTGTCGTGGATCCATCCATTTCGCATGGGTGGAGGCGCAAGGGATGCGATCCAAAAAAAAAAAAAACGCGTCGATAATAAACCGCTATCCCGCCCCGGAGATTGCATCTCTCACATGGATTCCTGTCATGATTGTTATTCACGATGCGCGTCTCAATTTTTACTTCTAATTGTGACGAAATGTGAGTCGATTTAACATTCAGATAATGCGCATGAATCGCTATTTACTATTTCAGCGTTCAGGAGTCGCTTGTGACTCACAGTGACTCCAGAAACATGTCTGTAATAATGAGCAGGTAGAGGCGTCTTGCTCAAAGGCGTCTGCCTGTCTGCTCGGCACGAGATACACTGTTCGGTGATACCCTCAAATACAACCGTTCTGTATTTTTACAGTTCACTAAACTCCACTGAGCTTTGAAATCCACATATTTCACGCATGATGAAGGATATAAATCTCGTGCCAAATATGATTTCATGAAGTCGCTTGCTTAAAATAAGCAAGCGAGCCGGCGGTCCTCGGCTCTCGGCCATGAAGATCAACCTCGCCGGTGTCTATACTCAAAGTAAATCTGGTACGCACAGTCAGGCGGCCTTGTAAGCAATCCTAGATTAAAGCCCAAACGTTGATATTCCCCCATCCCCCGCCGGTCCTCGTCACTGTACGTGAGGGATGGCATTATCTCAAATTTACTTTTTTTTTCTTTTTTATATCAAGACCAGCAGCTCGTTTATCTGATCTTTCTCTTTCATTTGTCATCTGTACTTTTAACGTGAGCGTGATGCACTGCGGCGTCAACCTCTTATTTCTCCTCCTGCCGTCTCTCTCTCTCTCTCTCTCTCTCTCTCTCGTCGTGGCAACCGAGATTCATAACAGAGTGGAGATGCTGCCGCTTTGACCTGCACTGACTTTCATCTCCGCGGCGATGGCAAATGAAAGCGCTGTTGTCAAATTGACTCATTTTTACAAACACAACGATATCGTGATAGGGTCTTTCGGGCCCGTCTGTCTGTCTCTCTGTCTGTCTGTTTATCCACTCATCTACCTCTCACTCTCTTTTTGTCTGTCTCTCTCTCTGTCTCTATGCGTCTCACTCCAGCGCACCGGCGCATCCCACCTCTCTGTTATCACTAAAAGCTATGGGCACTATTGGGCCGGAAAAAGAAAAGAAAAAAGAAGCCCCAATCAATAACTAGCGAACACAAAGGCAAGTGAAAGGCCTGTGTGTGTGTGTGTGTCGTGCATTGTCTCCCACACGTATGAATGTCTCTCTCCCCCTCGCTCTCCCACATGTTTACCTCCCCCCCGCCCTCCTGCATCAGTAGAGGTATCACTAATGACTACAGATTGGCAGACAGCCAGAGTCTCTCTCTCTCTCCCTCCCTCTCTCTCTCTCTCTCTCTCTGTCTCTCTCTCCGTCTCGTCTCGTCTCTCTCTCTCTCTCTCTCTCTCTCTCTCTCTCTCTCTCTCTCTCGAAGGCTGGGGGGGGTGTTGTAATGACTGTGTGTGTGTGCTGGAGATGCATGATGGGATAGCGGAGACAAGTAAAAACAGCCTCGGAAGGAGGACGCGCAGCATAAGTGCTACTTACACTTGAACACATATATTTCGCCGTGTGCACATATATTTATTATCTCTCCGCTGTTCGACGGCGGGAACGAGAATAACATTATGCACCGCACTTCAAATGTCACGAACGTATACGCGTGTGTGATTTCTATCTTGTGTGTGCATGTGTGTGTGTGTGTGTGTGTGGGCATACATGTGGACGTTTGCATTGGGATTTTTTGTGCATGCGCGTGTATGTTTACATGTGCATGTATGTATTTATGAGTGTGTGTGCGTTGAGTATGTTTGCATGTGTATGTGTGCATATGTGTCTGTCTGTGTGTGTGTTTGCGTGCGTGTATGTGTGTGGTTGTTCATGTATATATGTGTGTGCATGTGTGTATTTATGAGTGTGTGTGTGTGTGTGTGCATGTGTATGTTTTCATGTGCATGCATGTGTATGTGTGCGTACGTGTGTGTGTGTGTGTGTATGTTTGCGTGCGTGCGTGTATGTGCGTGTTTGTTCATGTATGTATGTGTGTGCATGTGTGTATTTATGTGTGTGTGTGTGTGTGTGCATACATGTGTATGTTTGCGTACGTATGTGTGTGTGTATGTTTGCGTGTGTGTTTGTTCATGTATGTATATGTCTGTGTGTGTGTGAGTGTGTGCATACATGAGTATGTTTGCATGTGCATGCATGTGTATGTGTGCCCATGTGTGCGTACATGTGTGTGTGTGTATGTTTGCGTGTGTTTGTTCATGTGTGTGTGTGTGTGTGTATGTTTGCGTGCGTGTTTGTTCATGTATGTGTGTGTGTGTGTGTGTGTGTGTGTGTGCGTATGTTTGCGTGCGTGTTTGTTCATGTATGTGTGTGTGTGTGTGCGTATGTTTGCGTGCGTGTTTGTTCATGTATGTGTGTGTGTGTGTGTGTGTGTGCGCTAACCTATTACCGCGGGCTCAACAGGATCAGGTCCTGAGGGTCACTGGCCCACTTACCCCGCTGTAAACCTCTGTCTCATTAAACATTAATACCCAATATATGAAACCGGATCCTCTCGCGAGGACGTGGGGGGGGGGGGGGGGGGGGGGGGGGGGGGGGGG
>JAOPHQ010006617.1:0-12500 GCA_030340625.1 Merluccius polli
GTATTAAACCGTGTACACACATGTAGTTCAGTCGCAGGCCATTTGTGCAGAAGAACGGTCCGCTTTACATTCAGAACATGTCAAAAGTTAGTTTGCAACTGACTAAAGATGAATAAGCAAAAGGGCCACATTGTGTGAAAGTGAGAGAGTTGTTTGTTCAAAAAGAAAAATGTTCCATTCAGTTGTTGTCAAAATTGTTTAGAATTAAATTATTTTTTCTGGATTTGTCGTTAATAAACAAATGTAATATCCGCTTCTTGTCATTTATCTTTCTGTTCTGAGAACAGTACACAGAAAATGTGAATTTTTCAGTCATATTTAGGATTAATCGTGATTAATCGAAATTAATTCAAGAAACCTTGTGATTAATTAGATTAAAATTTTTAATCGTTTGATCAAAGTCAAAGTCAAAGTCAAAGTGTCTTTATTTGTCCCAACAGGGAAAATTGATTTGCAGCCGGGAAGATCCACACATTCAAAACATACACAATAGACAACACCAAATAACATGTAACATATAACGTATCATCATGGGAAGATCAAGGGACCTACCGCAAGATAAGATATGATTCAAAGTGCCAATAATGTACACTGTACAAACAAATAAATAATAAATAAACAGCAGGGGCCTAAAGTGCAAATGCAACAGGTTACAACAGCCATAAACGTCTGTATATACATACAATTAATTATCTACTGTTTAGCAACTGAATGGCCGTGGGGGACAAAGGAAACCTTAAATCTCTCGGTGCGAAGAGCAGGCACCTTCCACCGACGGCCTGGGGCAACAATATAAACTCAGACTGGAGGGGGTGATCCACACACTCCAGAATCAAGGGAGCCTTCCTAAGAACTTGCCTGCTATACATATCAGTAAGCTGCATTTGACTCCTCCCTGTAACCTTACTGGCCACTTTAACAAGGTTGGCGAGCCTGTTTTTATTGGCCAGAGTCAGGTTTCCATACCAGGCAACCACACAGAACATAAGAACAGATTCAATGAAGCTTCTATAAAAGAGGGTCATCATCTCCGAACAGACATTAAAAGAATACATTTTTCTCAGAAAATAAAGCCGTTGCTGTACTTTCTTTGTTGTGGAGGCAACATGAGCGTCAAAACACAATTTATTGTCAACGACCACTCCCAAATATTTATAGCTGTCCACCAACTCAATCTCTGCACCTTTAATGCTGGTTAATGCAGGACAAGGTTTGGACTTCCTAAAACTGATAATCATGTCCTTCGTCTTTGACACATTAATTGGAAGAAAGGATTTATCACACCATGATACAAAATCATTTATGACGGACCCATGCAACAGCTGATCCTCTTCAAGAAGACTCACGATGACGGAGTCGTCAGCAAATTTTAATAATGTGACTGTTAGCATAGTTGCTGCGACAATCATTCGTGTACAATATGTATAATAAAGGGGAGAGACAACATCCTTGAGGAGATCCAGTGGATCTCTGATAGCCCTAATATACACTCACCGGCCACTTTATTAGGTACACCTTGCTAGTACCGGGTTGGACCCCCTTTGCCTTCAGAACTGCCTTAATCCTTCGTGGCACAGATTCAACAAGGTACTGGAAACATTCCTCAGAGAGTTTGGTCCATATTGACATGATAGCATCACGCAGTTGCTGCAGATTTGTCGGCTGCACATCCATGATGCGAATCTCCCGTTCCACCACATCCCAAAGGTGCTCTATTGGATTGAGATCTGGTGACTGTGGAGGCCATTTGAGTACAGTGAACTCATTGTCATGTTCAAGAAACCAGTCTGAGATGATTCGCGCTTTATGACATGGCGCGTTATCCTGCTGGAAGTAGCCATCAGAAGATGGGTACACTGTGGTCATAAAGGGATGGACATGGTCAGCAACAATACTCAGGTAGTCTGTGGCTTTGACACGATGCTCAATTGGTACTAATAAGCCCAAAGTGTGCCAGGAAAATATCCCCCACACCATTACACCACCACCACCAGCCTGAACCGTTGATACAAGGCAGGATGGATCCATGCTTTCATGTTGTTGACGCCAAATTCTGACCCTACCATCCGAATGTCGCAGCAGAAATCGAGACTCATCAGACCAGGCAACATTTTTTCCAATCTTCGATTGTCCAATTTTGGTGAGCCTGTGCGAATTGTAGCCTCAGTTTCCTGTTCTTAGCTGACAGGAGTGGCACCCGGTGTGGTCTTCTGCTGCTGTAGCCCATCCGCCTCAAGGTTCGACGTGTTGTGCGTTCAGAGATGCTCTTCTGCATACCTCTGTTGTAACGAGTGGTTATTTAAGTTACAGTTGCCTTTCTATCAGCTCGAACCAGTCCTGGCCATTCTCCTCTGACCTCTAGCATCAACAAGGCATTTGCGCCCACAGAACTGCCGCTCACTGGATATTTTCTCTTTTTCGGACCATTCTCTGTAAACCCTAGAGATGGTTGTGCGTGAAAATCCCAGTAGATCAGCAGTGTCTGAAATACTCAGACCAGCCCGTCTGGCACCAACAACCATGCCACGTTCAAAGTCACTTAAATCACCTTTCTTCCCCATTCTGATGCTCGGTTTGAACTGCAGCAGATCGTCCTGACCATGTCTACATGCCTAAATGCATTGAGTTGCTGCCATGTGATTGGCTGATTAGAAATTTGCGTTAACGAGCAGTTGGACAGGTGTACCTAATAAAGTGGCCGGTGAGTGTATATATATATATATATATACAGAAAGATAAATGACAAGAAGCGGATATTACATATATATATATTAGGGCTGCAACGATTCATCGAGTTACTCGATTAACTCGATTATGAAAATTCCTCGAGGCAAAACATCTGCCTCGAAGCCTCGTTAAATTCCTATGACGCGCCTATGTGCAGGGATCTGATTGTTCCACACGGACCGTTGTTCAGGAAGCACACCAGCGCGTCATACACGGTCATTCATTCTGAATTTAGTTGGCGCGATGGCGGAAAGTCAGACTCAGAATGTCCGTAAACGACAGAGACAGTGTGAAATAAATAAACACTTTGTACGCTACAACTAGCGTCCCACTACACAGCCGCACATGCCCAGGCTTGTTATTGAGACGGCGCGGCGCGTTTGAGTGGCTGCGTCTCGTTGTTGCATGGCAACCATTCATATGGAGGGAATATATTTCTTGGCGGAAGAATGATTATCTATGAATACAAAGTTACTTTTTCGTTGCTGTGCCTTTGTTTCATGAAATCTTGCTAGATCGACGTAGTAACCGTTTTAGAAAAGCAATAAGCCACTCGCCATTCTTTGTTCTCAGGTGAGTAATTTGCAGAAGGTGCAATCCTTTTTTTGTAATGTTGTATTAAGCAAACAAAACCAAGGCCAAATGGCCTTTACTATTTAAGTTTGTATTAAATGTTATCCATGTTTTATCCAAGTTGATTTAACTGTATTGTTGTTAAATTCTCACTGGCACTTAATAAATGGGCTTAGTTTTGGAGCCAAATTTTGGAGTTGGAATGAATACCTCTGTTTATTTTTTTTAGAAATGCTTGATCATTTTACAGTTAATCATTTTCGTTATGCATTATTTGTTTTGGTTGTTTAAAAAAGCAATTTTGTTTTAATCCGATTCCTCGATTAATCGATCGATAAAGTGCTAAATTAATCGATTACAAAAAGAATCGATAGCTGCAGCCCTAATATATATACACGTTGGAAATATAGCCAATATCAATGTTTACTTAAAAGGAATAAATGGTTTCCAGTGATGTGTGACTGTACTGTACTGTCCTAAAGTTAGTCAGTGTCAGTGACTGGCTGGCTCACTCGCACATGAAAGCACTTTGTCAGTCAGTTAGTAGCGTACATTAGTCCTCCATTTGAGGCATAGTATTTTGATCTAACTAGATAATCAAAATACAGATGAATGCCAAAGGTGTATTGTAATAATGAAATTGTAACGCTAGGGCTGTAGTCAACTCGCAAGAGGGAGGAGCGGGAGGGGCACAGGAGGAGTGACAGTCACGCCATGTTGCATCACCTGACCTGAATACTGCGTGCTGATTCACTGAACACATTTATCAAGTTCTGTTGAAGAACAGCATTGGCGTTTGATTTTTTTTCAAAAACAATTTATGAAATGTATGATTATATGTATTTATTATAGATTATATACTTTATTTTCCTAATTGCTGCACTTGCCAACCTTTTTTTTTATATCAATTTTTTTTTCTGAATACAGTGATTAATATAACACTTTCAAAAGGTGCTGTAATAATCTATTTTAAAATATTGATTTATTGTATATGCAGTGCTGTATGTTGTTTCTACAATGCCAAAGTTAAGGCTGTTATTATTCTCAAATAAACATTAAAAAGGCTGTTTTCTCCATTTATTTTTATCCGATTACTCGAATAATTGTCAGAATAATCGACATAATACTTGATTATCAAAAGAATTGATAGTTACAGCCCTAAAATTATCATTGTATATTTTTTGTATTAAATTGCTAACAAGCTAGTATCGGGAGTGAGTCTTGTACCGCTATCTATCTATGCTACTATGTGCAAGCTGGTTGACGTCAGACATCAAATACTAGCGATTGGTCATTTATTTGATTCGTTTTTCAAAAATCTTTTGTTACAGCGGAATACGTTCTATATACCACTTTAAATGGAGCTAAAATAAAGCATGCTGGCAATGCTCTTATGAAAAACAACAGTATGAAAGATCAGCAACAGTTTGGTTTCAGTTATTGAGTTTTTTTTATGATGAAATTCAGAGACTAACAAATAGGGTCACTTTATCCTCCTGCATTGTGTTCAATGTGATATTATTTTTAATGTATATCGTGAAATATTTTAATCGGAAGGCGGTTGGCGATTCGGTGCTCCTCCATGCACACTTTATTTCCAAGTGACACACGCAAACAAACAGTGTGGGCTAACGCTGTTCCCTGTTTGCCTGCAGGTGCTGATGGAAGACCGGCAGACCAACCGACTAAGTGAGTCACTCAACATCTTTGAGACGATCGTGAACAACCGTGTGTTTGGCAACGTCTCCATCATACTCTTCCTCAACAAGTTTGACCTGCTGGAGGAGAAGGTGGCGCGTGTGTCGATCAGGGACTACTTCTCCGAGTTCTCGGGGCGACCCAGTATGCCTGGCCGACGTGCAGCGCTTCCTGGTGGAGTGCTTTCGCGGCAAACGGCGCGAGCAGCAGCAGCAGCCACAAAAGCCCCTTTATCACCACTTCACTACGGCCATCAACACGGAAAACATCCGCCTGGTGTTTCGCGATGTCAAGGACACCATCCTTCACGACAACCTCAAGCAGCTCATGCTGCAGTGAAGAGGGAGGGCGTTGGGGTGGTGTGTGTTGTGTGTGTGTGTGTGTGTGTGTGTGTGTGTGTGTGTGTGTGTGTGTGTGTGTGTGTGTGTGTGTGTGTGTGTGTGTGTGTGTGTGTGTGTGTGTGTGTGTGTGTGTGTGTGTGTGTGACTCTGAACATTGACAGAAAAGGTGTATAGGTACACACCACTACCAACCGCTATCGCTGGGCTGAGCGACCCCCGTTACCCTCACCCAGTCTCTTTCTCCACTTGTTCACTGTGACTACCCACTGATCTTTAAAACCACTGTAAAAACTCTCTGATTCTTCAAAACCTATCCCCACCCCATGTCATTTTTCAGGGACTCGTCACCAGTCTGCAAGGCTTTCGTGCGGTTCCTTCTTATCTCTCCGTTTCAAACGCGCTTCACATCATGTTTTCAGAGAAAGAATTGGATTCAGGAGTGTTAAGATCCAACTAGAGGCATGGGCAGTGGCAATGAAAAACAGAGCTTGTAGCAGAGGACTTCTGGAGTTGTCATATGATTTCTGTATTGGCCTTTGTAGTAAAGTTTTTACGGGAGTAAAAGGATAGTTTATTTTTTAAAACCACTTCTGTACCTTCCATCGGCACTTTGATCACAGGATTTTGCTGTGAGGCACCAGAGATTTTTCTGGAGGCAATGCAGCAAGGAGCACCAAGAGCCATAACGTCTTGTTTGGTAAGATTAGTCGCTCAAAGCCTTTGACAGTTTTAATTATAGCTTTCTACTCTTTTTTTTATTTTATTTTTTCTAAAACCTAAATGGATAGATCTGTTCCAGCGTCATTTTGTTATATTAACAGCTCTATAAACATACGTACCTATGCGTCATCTTTAACTTATATATTTCCTGTTGGTGTTCATACTAGTGATTGTGACTGCGGATGATTACTGTTACAGTTGGCAAAGGGGAAGTATGTGAGAGGGCAGACATACACGAGCAAGCCCATAGCAGACCAGCGCATTAAAAAAAAATGAAAACGGGCCTTTATTGGCTGCGTATGCTGGCTAAAAAACAGGTAAGGGTGAACGCTGATTCTCAGGGGACATTTTGACCACTTTTTGTTGTTTGTGACGCAATTGACACAAACAAGTTAGAGGTTTGATTTAACCTCTTTTCCGACACAAAAGCTTGCTTTCTCCAAATGCCTATAGTACTGCTCGTATAGATCATCCCGTCAGCCATCGACGTGTCTTCTTGCCTTTAGTATTCTTCTGTCCACAAGGCCTTAGAGGAAAGTGCGATGCCTTTGTTCCTCTCTGATGAAGCCGTTGCTGGTTCACTGCCTTTAAGTTTCCCATATTGGGTGAACTGCTGGTGAATGAGTCGTCTAGTATCCCGACCCCCTGTCAAGTGCCCTCCTCTTGTCAAAGCTTCCAATCAAAAGGGATCAAGCCAGTACGTGGTGGTCCAACAGTATAGCTATGGCCTATCATGACACGGGGCCTCTGTTATACTGTTCAAATGTGTAAGTTGTGCTTATACAATGCCATTGACTAATGTGCACGTTATTACCCACGTTATGTCTTTTGCACTTACAAAGACTTCTCTTGTTGCCATAGACCAATGGTGATCAATTGTGTAATATAATGCCTTTTTTAATGTTTTTTTCTTCCATTGTTGGTTTGCAATGAAAATGAGGCAACGAGTGCAGTATTCTTTTACTGTCAGTCTCATGTATTCTTCTCTCTGACCTGTTTGCACATAGAGTGCTGTTTGAATGCCATGCTCTGTTTCTTGTTCCATACAAGTAAACCATATCCAAGTGAAACCCTGGCACAGTGGCCTTTGTATAGACTCAGACGATGAGTCGAGACGCATAAGCCTTGGTTGTGTCTTTGGCTTGGCTGTAACGGAAGCCACAGTTTCATGCATTATCAAGCTGTGACCATAGAAAAAGGAGTCAAACCAGAATAGTCCTGTAGACCCTGTGGTTGATCTGGCCAGTGCAGAACAAAAAGGCTTTTGAAATGTAGAAACACTTATACACAGCATTTGTGAGCATACTTGGGAGTATATCCTCACATGCAAATCGATAAGGAACGAATCATATGCGAGTCCTAGTACCTTATTTTGAATGGAATTTTGAGCCTTTAGAAATAGTTCTTGGATGTCCAGTTCCTTTTGAAGCCAGATAAGGGGTTGTCTCTCCATCCTTTGGCTCAAGTGTTAAGCAGAGCAGCAGCCACATGTTTTAGTGAACAAGCCATCTTATGAGGAATGCCACCACCCAAGATACATTTTTTTGTGAGTGTTTTCTTTTGGGTACCCCTGCCTTTCGTCCTCTTTTACTGTACACATGCCATTTTGCTGTACTGTGCTCCAAATTGTTCATACTTGCGACTATCTGTGTCAAGCAGCTATAGTCCCACTCATCTTCCCACAATGTTACTTTTTGATGTGTCAAAAGCAGTGTTGGTTTTCTTCCTCATGACAGAGAGCCTAAATGCTAGTAAGAGGTTTAACTCTATTTTCATTGGAGAAGTGTGCAAAGGTAGCAACTTCAGCCTAGAGGCCATGTTTTATTTATCAGCATTGAAAGTGGCAACAACCTTTTGTATGAGAAACAATGTCACATCTTTAAATGACAAGGAAAATATAAAAATCCGAACTATTGTGTCCACTACAAATCTACCCTATGTTTTTTAAACAAATACAATGACTAATATGTATGTCCACTCTGTCACTTACCAGACAGTATGTTTTTTCTGATTGTTTTAAATATGTGACACGTGACATTTTTAAGCCATAGTTTACTGACATTCACAAATGATTTGGAAATCCAACTGCTGAGCTGTTTTTCAGACTGTTTAAGGAATGTTTTAGGGTTGACCTGTATTCCCTATAAAACATTTTTGGTTAATAAGTTTGAAATTTGAATTTTAAATTCTGTTGCTTTCACTTTTTGTTGCTTGCAGCAAAAGAGCGCTGCTGTTGGATATATTTAAAGCCGGTCTTCATAATATTTAATGTTTTTGACATTCAGCAAACTAAGACCAAAACATATTGCATTCAATGTTGCATGTTTGAAACTTACTTTTAAACATTCAGACTGATCTGAAAGAAGACTTCTCTTGGCAAGCAAAAGAAAGAAAACCGTAAAACTTTGATGTTATATACGCCAGAAACTATGGAAACATTGGAAACAATATGTATGGCTGTTGTATCAATTGATTGAAGTATGTATGGTGGTTGTGCACTTTCAACTCTAACCTATTTGCCATTGGCTATAAGTAATCTGAAATTGATCTACTTGCAATGCGAGTCATCATGCTTGCACTTTTTTAAGGATTTCCCTTTCCAATCATTTTACATCAATGCAATTCCCCAGGCTTTGCTTTCATAGAAATTGATGTTGCAGTGTTTACTAATACAGCCAAACAGAAGTATGCTTCAAGTTATTAACATTGTCTGTCAATGGGATTACATCATGTTTCAATTTGAGCCTTTCATGGGACCATGTTTGAAGCAACATCAGAATTTCTGTAAGAAATGCTTGGTCACTGAGTACAAGCTATGTAACACTACTCCACAATGATATAAAATGTGTATATTGTAAAATGGATATACTAAAATGATCAGTGAGGATTTTTGTTGGCAATATTTTGGCCTAATGTAATCAACTCATTTTAATCAAGAAGCAGAACGTGAACTAGTCTGCTATTTGTGTTCAAGTGCCACTTGTTACAAGCTATGCCTTTTTACAATCTTTTAAAAAGATTTAATACATAGGGTTTTTGTCATGGGCAAGTCCTCATTTCAGGATAATTTAGATAAAGTAAGTATTTGTTTGCTTCTGGTTTGATAACTTTGTTTCACTGTACATTCTAACTTATCCCATTTTCCCAGTTAGTCTCAATAAAAACAATGTACAAAAATCAGTTTGTATTTACATGCTTATGCTGTTTACTTTGTTCATAAAAAAAAACAATGATCAATGCTCTTTACAGTACAGTACAGTGAGGAGGCCAAGCGCCACGACACCATTATGACCAGTGTTCTACTTTTAGAACAATGAAAAACCATTCTGCACGTTTATTGATAATCACCAGAAATAACAGTTGTAACTATCAGTAGTCGTCGAGATGTCAATCATGTTGACTTTCAGATTCTGGAGGTGAAACCCCGTCTCTGGACAATGGACCTGCTTACCTCTGCTATAGAACGGCAGCCTACACACACACACACACACACACACACACACACACACACACACACACACACACACACACACACACACACACACACACACACACACACACACACACACACACACACACACACACACACACACACACACACACACACACAGTTTGTGGTTGGTAAATTCCCATCTTGCTTAACCTGTGGTATCTGCATTACATAACAGGCAGTAACTTTGCAATAACGTTTTGTCTACCTATACAACAAAATGTTACTTCAAACTCATAATACTCAATGAATTAGGCTATTTTCACCTTTTACAACCGCAAAGGAGGCTGATGTCAATAAACAGGTATATCAAAACATACGATTAATTGAATTTGAACATTTGGTATGAATCTATATAGTGTGTTACCTGCCAGCGCCATAGCCAATTGCAGTTCTTCTTTCAGAAGTGTGAGAACATCGGTCACTCCCCTCTCTCCCTAAAATGTAAATGTTTGATTGTTAGTAGGAATTCCCCTGATGTTAACCTGATAATTATATTTCACTGATAGTTTTGGAAAACTAGTTTATAAAAACAGTGCAGAATTACCACCTATGATTGGTTCCATAAGATTAGCTTTCTGAGACCATCCTGATCTTGCCAGTTCGCATTCTGTTTCACTCAGATCATTGCAAAATGCAAACTTGAATATCTGGATGGTCTCACAAGGTCACCATAAGTCAGGTACTTTACATTCACATAACCCGCCCTGGACAAGCCCGATACATTACTGATAATGGTACGTTAGACCTCGACTTGTCTCTCACCTGACACGCCAGTCCCCACAACACTGGCCTCCCGACGAAGACTGTTTTTGCTCCTAAAGCCAACGCCTTCAAGACGTCCGTACCCCGCCTCACGCCTCCATCCAGGTACACCTCACAATGTCCCTGCACGCTATGCACCACCTCCTCCAATGCATCCAACTGTTGTGCACACATCAAACATACTCACTTTCTTCATCCTTACCCTGATCTTACCCACCACAGCTAACCCTCTAACCACCCACCAAAACAAGGATAGGGAGAATCATGCACATGTACTATTGCTTGAAAAAAAAGCTGAAACTCGTCTCCGGCCATCGATATACTATATTGAAAAACAACAGGACGGACCGTGGCGGTAACCCCATCCAGCTGTCTACCTCCGTGGTTGGATACCAATATTCCATCAACTCCATGGGACACAGCCTGCTTGGCATCTTCACCTACACACACACACACACACACACACACACACACACGACAGGTGTAGCAGTTGACTCCTGCCACACACCACATAAGTGGCTTGTCCTGGGGCCCTCCGACACAAGACACAGGTAGATGTTGTAGGAATATGCATTTATTGTAGATGGCAAGATGGTACAAGCCGAGCAGGTGTAACATGCTGCCATGACAGTGCCTCTCTCCTGAGTGTGTGTCGATAGCTGGTATATCCTGGGTGGGGTTGTTGAGGCTGTAAACCAGCTATCAACATCACACACTCCACAACAGGTTTCTAAAAAGTTTGTTGTTTTAGACCAGGGGTCGGGAACCTTTTAATGTAATCAAGTCTGATTCCTTGATTACATTTCTTTTTTTTCTCAACTAATTTCGTCCGAGAGCCCCGGCCGTCGGCAAAAGAGCCATTGGGGGCTCACGAGCCCCACGTTCCCGACCCATGTTTTAGACGCAGGTATGCGTTCCACTGAAGTTGTGTTGTCTGTGTTTACCTGTTAATATTCCTTTGACCACCACTGGCAGCCTAGTTTGTTTTTTAAGCCAGGTGATATCATCCCAAGAAAGGGTGGGGTCTATTGCCTTGGCTACATAAACAGCCAGTCCACTGTCGTTACCATAGCTTCCCTCAGAGAATGACATGGATTCTGTTGAGAAGTTAGACATACTACACACACACACACACACACACACACACACACACACACACACACACACACACACTATTATAATGGGATATTACAATAACACTGGAGACTAATCCATTTGATACATTCAATGTGAAATCATGCTGAATAAATTCCATAAATTCCTCTTGTGTTATGTTTGGTTCCTACCTAAGGTGTGAGGGAAGCTTGAAGCGTTGCGCACATCATCCAACCTCTTCCCAAGGTAGGGTGTGTCACGGTAACAAATATGGCCTTATTAGCCTGCGTCTTCTGCACGGCGAACCAGTGACAGCGTCAGCTCTCTGTCCTTGTAGATGTAAAGCTGCAACCACAAGACACCGCCTTCGCCGGCTAAACTCACTTCCTCTATGGTGGACGTGGCCCATGAGCTCAGCATCATCCCGGTTTGCGCTTGTTTACATGCTAAGTAGAAACACAATAGACAAAGGTTAAAGGAAGTGTTTCCTGCAAGTGTCCATCAGGCTGTATCCTCAAGAGACAGGAAGAGATGTTTTCATTATCTTTTCATTTGTTTATTTCATATATATATATATATATATATATATATATAGCCTATATATATAATAATAATAATTATTTTTTGTATTTATTAATTTTGCTGCTCAAATCAACCCCCCCCCCCCATTTCATACTGTATGGTGATAATTTGTCGTCAAATTATCGATAATAATAACAATAATAATAACAATAATAATAATAATAATAATAATAATGCATTTTATTTAAGGGCGCCTTTCAAGCACTCAAGGTCACCTTACAAGATACATAAAAAACACAACAACAGTACAACAAACAACAAAGGTCAGGTAACATTTAGTGCAAAGATAAAATAAATATATATAGAATGTGACTACAAAGTGCATTAGTTAAAGAAACAAGAATGGGATTGCAGTTAGTGTGGGACAGAGTATGCCACTCTGAAAAGGTGCGTTTTTAGGCGGGATTTGAAGGTGGAGACAGAGTCAGAAGTGCGAATGTCTGGTGGGAGAGAGTTCCAAAGGCGGGGGGCAGATCGGCTGAAGGCTCTTGACCCCATGGTGGTTAAGT